>PVJC01033021.1:0-19581 GCA_004026665.1 Murina feae
GGAGGGAAGCTGTGAGCAGCATTCTGCTGGAGTTTTCTGTTACGTGTCGTTTCTCTACGCAGAGAGAAACATCACATTCCTGCCATGAAGCCAGCTTTTCAGTTACTCTGCCTTTTGAACAGAATCCTTTCTTCCTTTCATGGAGCTCACTAATTTTCTGTTGTAATAGGATGAGTTATTGTCTAGTCCTGCCGCGCAGCTGCCATCCTGGGAGTCCTTTTTCATTCCTCTCTTGGATCACTTCCACTGCCTCTTGTGTTCTCACATCTACTTTATTAGGTTTCCGTACTCGTTTGCTAGAGATCCTCGAGGAATATGTCCTCATATGTCTGATAATGTCTCTATTCTACCTTTTCACTTGATTGAGCATTTGGATATGAGTCTAAGACAAAATTTTTTCACTCTGGATAAGATTTTGAGACTGCTCTGCTACATTTGAGTGTTTGTGGTTTTAGTCAGATTCTTCCTCTTTTTTTCCTCAAGTCACTTAGAATCTTTTGGTTGTTGTGAAATTTCACAGGATTTGTCTAGATGTCTTATCTTCATGGAACAGAGTGTAGGTCGCTTCCTCGCCTTTAACTCCTGGCCCCTGTCTTATTTTGTACCTGGACTTTATTACTGATCTCACTTCTATGACTCTGGTGGTTTTTCACATCGATATGGATGGATCATCCAGTACCTCTGACAGACACTGCACCTGTTAGTCATTCCTCTCTTTTCTTGCTAGTAGGAGCCCACGTTAGTTCAGGTTATGTAGTGCTCATGTGCTTCATGGGCTCCCCCAACCAGCCCAAAGCCAGCGATCTGTGAATGGTGCTTAGCCTGATGCCAGTTGTGTTTTTCCCGTTCCTCTTGCCGATGACTGCTGGGACTCTGATTTTCTCCCATTTGTGAAGCTATATCTTTTCTTTTGGGTGTTGTTTTATGAGCTCCTGACTCTTGGAGTTGCTATGGCCATCAGTGAGATGATGAATGACCTTCAACTCAGAATTATCCAAAATTGAACTCCTGATAGTCAGTCTTCCCCCCCCCCCCCCCCCCATTTTTTCACTCCATCTTTCCAGTTGCAAAGGCCAGAAATCTTGGCATTATCTCTAACTTTACTCTTTCTGTCACATCCCACATTCTGCTTATTTGGAGGTAGTGTGAGCTCCCCTTCAAATTGTGTTTATAATCTATTTTTTTTCCTATTTATCCTACGACCATCCTTGTCTAAGCCACTACCATTTCTTGCCTGGGTTATGCAATAGAGCAGTGCCTACCCAGGGAATTTTCTTAGTGCTCAACTAGACAGGCCTGGATTGCCCTAGGCCACATTACACATCAGATTCACCTGAGAGGATATGGGACATTAACCACAGCTTACCAGCAGGGAAGCGTCAGGTGTTCTCCTTGGTGGGGGTCCTTGGCAGCAGTTCACAGAGAGCAGAGCCAGACCTGTTCTGTGTCTCTCCGCTCTTTCCAGGTGAAGCTTAGGTGTGAGTAAGGAGGCTCACGAGTGGGTATGCAGCAAACCTGGCTTACCGGGCCCGTGTTCCACGAGAGCCATTCATTGCCTTGTATAACAACCCATGAGCATAGCTCCCAGGATCCCTACAAGGCACAGCCCCAATTGTAGGAGTCACTACACTAAGCGACGTTCCAGCCACTCACCGGGTATTGGTAGTTCCCCGCAGTCCCAGGCAGTTTACCAGTGGGTCATTTTTACCATAAGCCATGTTGCCTAGTAACACAGCTGACATTCTGCCTGTATGGTTTCCTGGGGAACGGAGCTGAAAGGTTAACTGAATTCAAAACCAGCTTCTCAGGCTGAAAGACAAGGGTTTTACTAACACTTCAGTCACAAATAACTTTCTATGGAGAGGTTCCTGTACAGTAGCCAGAGTGACCTCTTCCAAACGCATGACAGCCATGCTAGCCTCCTGCAAACCCTGCAGTGGCTCCCCAGCTCATGGCAGCACGTTTGTCTGCTGGCCCTACCTGGGTTGCTTCCTCATAACCTCTTTCCGTTTTCCTGCATTTCCCTTGCTTGTCAGCTCTAATCACCCTTGTTCTTGCCAGGCATTTTTCCTCCTTGGGGCCATTGTGTTGGCTCTTCCCCATGGCTGGAACATGCTTACCCCTGATAGCCATTTGGCTGACTCTTCAAATCTCTGCTCTCCCCCCTCCTCCCATAGCTTTATACTCACATAATTTACTTATTACATATACTGTTTATTGTCTCCCACTGTTAGCATGTAAGCTACAAGAGGGCAAGTTTAAAACTATTTTGAATTAGTGTAAAATTATTTTGAATTTTTCATGAGATTGCTTCTTTGTGTGTAATTTAGAATGTGCTGTTTAATCTCCAAGTATTTTGCGATTTTCCAGTTAACTTTCTGTCACTAATTTCTAGTTCAATACTGAAATGATTTCTGTTTTCTTAAATTTGTGAAGGTATATTCTATGGCCCACAGTGTGTTCTTATTTGGTGAATGTTCCAGATGAATGTGAGATGAATGAATCTTCTGCTCTTGTTGAAGGAAGCAGTCTAGGTGTGTCAGTTACATCCCGCTGATTGATGGTGTTGTGGTGGTGTGGCGTTCCACTACGTATGTCCTTAATTGGTTTTCTGCATGCTGCATCTGCCCATTTCTGATAGAGGGGTGATGTCTCCAACTATAATGATAGTGGCTTCATCTATTTTTCCTTGCGCTTTATAAGTTTCTGTCTCATGTTTTTTGATGCTCTATTGTCAGGCATATACACGTTGAGGGTTGTTATGTTTTGGAGAGTAGACCCCTTTGTTATCATGTAACTAGAGGCCTGGTGCACAAAATTAATGCAGGGGTAGGGTCCTTAGGCCTGCCCGGCGATCAGGGCCGATTGGGTTCTTCTGGCTGCTGGGGCCTTCCCTGGCTGCTGGCTGCCGTCCTTCGTTCTGCACCGCACCCCTCCTCCCCCGGTGGTCAGTACAAATCATAGCAAGCCATCGAACTCCCGGTCTCCCAGTCATACTCCCAAGGAGACACTTTGCATATTAGCTATACACACACACGCGCACGTGCGCACCCACACACAATAGGCCCGGTGTATGAAATTCATGTACTGGGGGAGGGGTCTTTCAGCCCAGCCTGCCCCCTCACAGTCTGGGAGCCCTCAGGGGATGTCCTACTGACAGCTTAGGGGAACAGGGAGTGGGCCTAAGCCACAGTCTGGCCTCCCTCTGAGGGAGGTGCCTGGTGGGCCTATTGGAATGGCGCAAGCAGTGAATGGACAGCCCTGCCCCCAATTATGCCACAGCCACTGGTGGCCTCCCTCTGCAGGAGGCAACCCCAGCAGTCCTATCTGGGGATGGTGCTGGGCAGCCCGCCCCAAATCGCCCCACTGCTGCTGCCACCATGGCCTCCCTCTGCAGGAGGCAACCAGGTGGGTGATCAGGGGATGGCGCCATCCCCTCCCTCTGCCCGCTGGCATGCACCTTGGCTGGCATGGCGACACCTGCTCGCTGGCCCCGCCCCCCACTAACTGATTGTTCTTCCGTTCCAATTTGCATATTACACTTTTATTATATAGGATTGCTTTACTTGGAGGGAGATTTATCCACTAAAGTGAGCTCTAGAAGGAGTGTTTTTCAAGGTGTGGTCCTACATTTTAACAGGATGAGTGTTCTGCATTGTATTACTTGAGAGGATTGCCTTTGAAGTGTGACACTTTAGTAGAGACGTTGGCTCATTAAAATTATGCCTCTGACACGACCACATTCAGTATCAGATTTTTATTGTTAAAAATTGAGCACTCGCCCTAACTGGTTTGGCTCAGTGAATAGAGCGTCGGCCTTCGGACTCAAGGGTGCCAGGTTCGATTCCAGTCAAGGGCATGTACCTAGGTTGCAGGCACATCCCCAGTGGGGAGTGTGCAGGAGGCAGGTGATAGATGTTTCTCTCTCATCGATGTTTCTCTCTTTCCCTCTCCCTTCCTCTCTGTAAAAAATCAATAAAATATATTAAAAAAAATTGAGCACTCAGTATCTCTTTATCAATCTATACAGGCTCTTAATGTTTCCACATGTTGAAAGTCCCCATACTCACAGAGCATTGAATGACTTCGATAAGTATTTTTAAGGGACCATGCAGGAAAGCTAATTTAGTAAGTAGGAATGTGTAGTAGATAGATAATATCCTAGATTAGGAGACAAGATGGCACATTAGCCTTACATGGTTATGGCTGAACGCAGGAAAACAAACATTGCAGCAAAGAAAAGGCACTAAGTCTGTCTTCTGTCCTAATTGTTTGGCTATTGCTGAACTAAGCAAGCTCCCTTACACTGTTCCTTTTCCTTGATACCTTCTCCCAATTATTAGAATCACCCGTTCAATGAAGTTATCCAAACTGGAAAATCTGCGCTAATACCATTTGCTTTGTTTGCTTTCATCCCTGTATAACCAGCCAAATACTTCTGTCAGATGTCCTCATAAATATGTCTCTGATCCACTGCTTGTCTAGTCCTAGTTCCTAACATCAGTCTCTCTTTTTCTTGGGCCCCAAAACACTGCAGCTGTCTAAACTGACTCTTCCCACAGCCACCAGAATGGTTCACTTAAAACGAAAGCAAGACCAGGATGCTCCCCTGCTTGACATTCATCACTTTTCCTCTTCCTGTGGCATAAAATCTAAGCTCCCTGCTGTGGTATATAAGACCCTCAGTGGTCTGTCCTCTGCCTAACTTCTCAGGCCACTGCAGACTCAGGCCTGACTGCCACCTCGGGCAGCTGGGACCCGGGCCTGACTTCCGCAGCACCGGCTGCCTTGGACCCAGGCCTGACTTCTGCCCCAGGCTCCCCTGCCTATGTCCGCTCGGGGCTGCCCGAACCGGGTACGGCAGCGCGGCAGCTTGGGCAGGCCCCCCTGTCTCTGTCTCTGTCTCCGCTCTAGGCCTCACCTGTTCGTGCAACTTCCTCCTGACCGGTCGTGACTGTTATGGCATCCTGGCCTAATTTGCATATTACCTCTTTGTATACATAGAAGCTATATAGATAGATATATAGATGCGCCTCTTTATTCCTAATTACTTCCTTTGCTTTAAGTTTTCTCTGTGTGAAATTAATATAGCTACTCCATTTTTTTTCTTTTTAAATCCTCACCTGAAGATATACTCTGCTGATTCTAGAAGGGGGGAGGGAGAAAGGGAGAAAGAGAGAGAAACATTAATGCATGAGAGAAACATTTGGTTGGTTGCTTCCTGTATGCACCCTTAACCCTTACCAGGGATGGAACCTGCCACCTCTGTATGTGTCATGAGAATTGAACCAGCAGCCTTTTATTGCATGGGACAATGCTCCGATCAGCTGAGCCACTCTGGCCAGGGCTGCCTTGCTTTTCGATCTTCTCTTATAGTCTCTGTCTTTTAATTGGTGCATTTCAGACTGTTAATGTTCAAATCAATTATTACTGTAGTTGGATTAATAGCTGCCATATTTGTTACTGATTCTATTGTCACCCTTGTTGTTTTTTTGTCTTACATTTTTTTCTGCCTTTTATGGTTTTAATTTGAGCATTTTATATAATTACTAGAGGCCCGGTGCACAAAAATTTGTGCACTTGTGGGGGTGTCCCTCAATCCGGCCTGCCACAGCCCCTTCAGGGTAGGGAGCCCCGTTGGGGTGCTTGACTAGCCTGGATGAGGGGCTGATGGCTGTTTGCAGGCTGGCCACAGCTCCTTCAGGGTGGGGGTCAGCCAGTCTGACTTAGTGGCTGATTGATGTTTGCAGGCTGGCCAAGCCCCCCAGCAGGAACCCTCACCCCATAAGGGTGTGGCCAGTCTGGGTGAGGGGATGATGGCTGTTTGCAAGCTGGCCATGGCCTCCAGTGACCCAAGCTCCCAGCAAGGCTGACTGGAAGCAGGTATCTGGGTTTTATTTATCTTCTGTAATTGAAACTTTGTTGCCTTTAGCAGAGGCCACAGGCGGCCAGGGCAGGTGGGAAGCTTGGCTTCCTCCATCTCGGGGGCAACCAAGCCTCCTGCTTGCTCCAACTCCGTGGCTGCAGGCGGCCATCTTGGTTGGGTTACTTTGCATATAGTTGCTTTGTTTGGCTGGTGGCGTGGCTTGGAGTGTAGCAGAGGTGTGGTAAATTTGCATGTTTCTCTTTTATTACATTAGATGTTTTATCTTCTTAGTATTTAATTTCACTTTTTACAAGTCGTTTTTAGCCATTTCTCTAAAGTTTGCAATATACATTCACAACTAATTCAAGTTCACTTTTAAATTACACTCTTTCATGGGTACTGTGATTATCTTCAAGTCCTCCCTCTCTTCCTTTTCCTTGAATCACTGCTGACCTTCATTTCACAAGCTTTCATAAGCATATATCTATACACACACACAAGCATACATAGTTGAATACATTGCTGCTGTTATTTTGAACAAACCCTTAACCTGTCTGATCGAATAAAAATAAGAAAAATAAAGTTTTTATTTTATCTTCCCTTATTTCTTCTTCAGTGCTCTTCCTTTCTTTATGTAGCTAATGGGCCTACTGGCAACTAATTCCCTCGGTTTTGTTTGAGAAAGTCTCTATTTTTTCTTTGCTTTTGAAGGTGATTTTTTTTCTGTCAACATGGTAAATATTTCAGTCCCCTCTTTTCTTGCATGCATAGTTTCTGAGGAAAAGTTACGTGCAGTTCTTAGCTTTGCTCCTCTATAGATAAGTATAAGTAAGGTGGGTTTCCCTCTCCCAGCTAGCTTTCAGGGTTTTTTCATTATCTTTGATATTCTGTAGTTTGCATATGATATGCCTGGTTGCAGGGTATTTTGGTTTTTATTTTGATGTTTTGTGGTGTTTGTTTGTTTGTTTGTATTTTTTTGCATTTATCCTTTTTAGTGTTCTCTTGGATGTGTGGTTTGATATCTTACATTAATTTGAGAAAATTCTCATTCATTATTGTTTTAAATATTCTGTTCCTTTTTGTGATATTCCCATTATGCACTAGTATATGTTACATCTTTTAGATGTCCCACAGTTCTTGGATATTCTGTTCTGTTTTCCCCCTCAGTCTTTTTTCTCTTTGCTTTTCAGTTTTTTATTCTGTTTCTTTTCAGGTTTCTGTTGAGATATCTTTAAGTGCAGAGATTCTTTATTCAGCTGTGTTCAGTCTAGTCATAAGCCCATCAAGAGGATTCTTCATTTCTATTCATTGTTTTTGTTTGTTTGTATTTTCATTGATTTCAGAGAGGAAGGGAAAGGGAGAGAGAGATAGAAACATCAATGATGAGAGAACATTACGGGCTGCTTCCTGCATACCCCACACTGGGAATCGGGCCAACAACCCCGGCATACACCCTGACCAGAATTGAACTGTGACCTCCTGGTTCATAGGTCAACACTCAACCACTGAGCCACGTTGGCTGAGTGTTTTGATTTGTAGTGTTTCTTTTAGTTCTTTTGTAGAATTCCTATCTCTCTGCTTATTTTTCCCATCTTTTGTTGCATGCTGTCTACCTTATCTAATGGAGCCCTTTGCATATATTTGAATTCCCAGTCTGATAATTTCAGCATTCTTGCCATTTTTCAGTCTGATTCTGATGCTTGTTTTGTCCAAATTGTGTTATTGTATTTTTTGCCTTTTACTATGCATTGTAATTACTTCTTAATAATAGCTGGATGTGATGTACAGCTTTTGAGTGAAAGGAACTGCTATAAAAAGTCTTAAGTGTTGTGGTGGTACAGTATGTGGGGAGAGGAAGTGTTCTGTAGTCCTGTGATTAGGTCTCAGTCTTTTTTTTTATTCTCTTTTTTATTATAATTAAATCTTTATTGTTCAGATTATTACAGATGTTCCTTTTTTTCAACCCCCATAGCTCCCCTCCACCTGGTTCCCCCCTCCACCCTGTGGCCTTACCCCCCACTGTCTTCATCCATAGATGTAAGATTTTTGTCCAGTCTCTTCCCATACCCCTCACACTCCCTTCCCCCTGAGCACTGTCAGTCCATTCCCTTTCTATGCCCTTACTTCTATTCTATTCACCAGTTTATTCTGTTCATCAGATATTTCTATTGACTTGTTATATTCACTTGTTGATAGATATGTATTTGTTGTCACTTTGTGGTTCAAACTTTTTATTTTTACCTTTTTCTTCTTCTTTTTCTTAAAGAATGCCCTTCAGCATTTCAAGTAATCCTGGTTTGGTAGCCTGTCTGTGCCTCTAGACCAGCAATTTTCAACTATTTTCATTTCATGGCACACATAAACGAATTACTAAAACTCTGTGGCACAACAAAAGATATATTTTTTTCCCTCCCTGGCAAAAAAAAAAAAAAAAAAAGGTAAACTTTGATTCATTCACACCAGAAGGCTATTGTTGTGTTGGCCCTTGTCATTTTCTATTCGAACGTCTAAGGGAAAAGAAGTCAGTGCCCCTGACCAAGCAGTCAAGTGTTGCATGTTTGAAAAATTCTTTGGCCCAGCGGTTGAAAATCACTGCTCTGAGCTGTGAGCTTCTCAAGTGCTCATCAGCCTGCCTCTCTTCCCCTAAATGGGATGGTTGATTTTTTGAAGGCATAGCCTATTAATTAAAATCCTCTATTTCTGTGGTCATAATCCATTTCTCATTATGATGCCGTATTTTTTTCTGCCTCAGAAGCTTCTTTCCACTTTTCACATTTGCTGGATTTGTTGAATTTTAATCATTTTTTTGGGGATTTTTAAAATGCTAATTATGTTTAAATTAAGTTATGTTAGCTTATATGCTACAATTTAAAAAATCCCCAAGTTTTCAGTGCTTAAAGCACAAAGATTTATTTCTCACTTAACGTCAAGTCCATGCCTTTAGGCAGATTGCCTTCTATGTACAAGCTTTAGCATTGCACATGTAGATTCACACACGCCTCCATGATTGTTGAGATGGTGGGAGAGAGGTTCAGAGCCCAGCACAGGGTCAGATGCTTCGTTGGGAGTATAGATATCACTTCTACTCACATGTTATTGGCCAAAACAAGTCACATAACCACAGCTAACTTGAGGGAGAAGGAAAGTATAATCCTCCATTATGCCCAGAAGGAAATGGAAACTGGATAAGGTAATTAATATCCTTTATATCTTTCTGTATTTTTTTAATTAGCTGATTGTATTTTTTTTTTTTTTTTTGGACTCTTTAAGTTTCTAATCCTCACTGTGGACACTCCTTTGGTAAGCCTGATTACCACTCCTCCTCATTTCCCCTTCTCCTCCCCAAAAAAGTGAATTATCTTAGAAAAGCAAAAGGTTTTTGTCTTTCACACCTTTGGTTAGAAGTTAGGCACGATCATTTTCCTTGGGATTCAAAAAGCTTGGGTCAGTTCTCTGTATCTGCGGATTCCTTCAGGTTGTAGATTTTTTTCGTATATCCATTATTCTCTGTTGATAAATAGCACAGATTCTATCCCAGCCTGGCATGACATTTTATTCTCTCTTCCTCTTCTCTCAAATCATAGGGTTTGTTGAAGATTGTAGTTAGTATTTAGCCCAGTGAATGTGATGGAGGGAGGAATGGAGCATGGGCCATTTTTCTTGAGGCACCTGAGGAGAGTGGACGGGGAGGCAGGCTCTCAGAGCAGGTAATGAATGGTTAATGTAATGGCAGGTTGCTTCTCCTTTCCCATTGTTACCACCTTAAAATGTCTCTGTGGAAACTCAGAATTTCGGGTGTGGGGTGAGACCCTTTTCTAATTTCTGATGTTGCTGGAGTTTTCCTGTGTTGATTAAGTCATCTTGGGATATTGGACCAGGGAGCTGGTAAAATACATAACTTTAGGTTATCATCTGAGATCGTTCCTTCTTTTAAGCTTGTTTGGATGTAGGTTGATTCAGATACAATAGCAAGGAAGAAAGGAAATGTTTGAAACCTTTGTTTTCTGGAAACATTAGGTTATGTCTTAAAATGGATTTAAGGGTATGCAAGTACATTGGGCTTATTTGTTGAAGACAAGAATTTTGCCTTTCTTCCTCTGTTATCCTGCACTCTTATCTTCTCTAACAGCTGTAAAGTGGAAATTTATGAAGTCATTAATATTCGTTTGGTTGAATAAAATGTTTGAAAGTCTGTATACCGACTTTTTTTTTTTTAGCGCATGTCATTTATTTTCATTGGCATCATTTATTTAATCAACAAATGTTTATTGTGTGCCTGTGAGCGTGGAGATTATAAACATTAAACAAGACAGTCTCTGCCCTCCTGGAGTGTGCCTTTTAATTGGGTAGACAAAATTAAACAAATACTGGATGATAAACTCGACGATGAAAAGCTAAGTGCAGCTAGAGCGTGATGCGGGCCAGTTGCTTCAGCGAGGGTGGTGGGGAGGGCCTCTTTGGGGAGGTAACGTTTTGCAGTCATCTGAATGCAGGGAGGAAACAAATCATGCTCTAGGGAAAGAACTTTCCAGGTGAAGAGATTATAGGTGCACCCATCCCCCACCCCCCAATGTGGGAATAAGCTTCTTGAACTTGAAGAATAGTGGGAAAGTCGGTGTGGCTAGAATAGAGGAAAGGAATGGTTAGAAAGGCTGGGGATATTTTTTATGCATTTGATGGGGAACTCCTGGAGGATTTCTGGGAGGAGAGAATAAATGTGTATTCCAAAATGACCATCCTGGTTACTGTGTGGAAATTGGGGAATGAACAGACGCAGGAATATCAGTTACGAGGTTACTTTAATTATTTGGGCCGGAGATGATGATGGGTGGGAGCAGTGGATGGGAGAGAAGTGTCCTGAAAATAGAGTTGAAAGAATTGGTTGATGGATTAGATGTGAGGGTGTGAAGTAAAGGAAGGAATAAAAGCAACTGCCAGATTTTTGGCCTGAACAACTAAAAAAAAATGATGGCATTATTTACTGAGGTGCAATGCTGAGGGTAGGTGTAGATTTAGGAGTTGAGCTTGAGACCTATTAGATGTCCAAATGGATAGTTGAATCTGCGGGGTTAGTGCTCAGGAGAGGGAGAGAGAGCATAGAGACACCATCTATATGCCGACAAATCCCAAACCTGAAATTAAGGCCTTGAGACTGTATAAGGTCCCTTAGTAGAAAGTGTCAGAGGAGAAGATAGCCAGGAGCTGAGCCTGGCCTTTTTCACGTTCTGAGTTGGGAAGAAGGCAGAGGCAGAGCAGTCAGCTCAAGAGGGAGCGAAAGGAAACCAGGAGAGTGTGGCACTTTGCTATCCAAGTGAACAAGGCCTTTCAATAAGGGGAGCGAAATACTGCTGTAAAGTCAAGTAAGAGAAAAACCAAGATGGCGGCATAGGTAAACACTGGAATTGCGGCCGTGCACAACTATTTCAAAACCACAACGAAAAGAAAAAATGGACACCACCCAGACCCACCGGAAGGCTGGCTGAGTGGAAATTCTACAACTAGAAAGAGACTGAGACTCAGAGAAGGTGTGGAAATAAAGTGCAGAGGTATGGAAGCGTGTGCGAAGGGGCTTACGGAAAGGGCTGGCAGCATTTTGTACTGGAGGGAGGCACAAGCTCCCGACGGCTCTGAACTCCAGTTCCAGCCGAGTTTCTGGGGACTCAGAATCATACAGGGAGGAACTGGACTGTCGGGCACTGTCGGGCACCGGGAGAAACTCCAGAGCGGCTTGAGACCCGGTGCCTCTTAGGGCAGGGCTGAGAATCGGCCATAGCTGGTTGCTCTGCTCTGTAGATTCCCGGAGACCCTGCCCCACCCAAGCTGCGCACAGAGGCTTTTGCATATAAAAGGCTGGGAATCCCCAGGCAGAAGCTAAAAAGAGCACCTCCTTGGAGATACAAGTGCCAGCGTACCCATGGGGGGTCTTGTACCAAAGCCCCACTGAAACAACTCTTGCCCCATAAGGGTGTCTCCAGCACAGAAGTTCTCCCACTGTAGACACAGCTGATTTGCATAACCAAGTGGCTTGGAGGTCATTTCCTCTCAGTGATCACCTAACACAGAAAGCCATTCTATCAACCCAGAAAGCAGCCAAAATGCGGAGACAAAGAAATGGATCACAAATGACAGAAAAGGAGAAAAGCAAACAACTGGATTTAGAGTTCAAAACCACAGTTTTACGGTTTTTCAAGAATTTTCTAGAAACCGCCGATAAATTTAGCGAGACCCTCAATAAATCTAATGAGACCCTCGAGGATATGAAAAAGGACCAACTAGAAATTAAGCATACACTGACTAAAATAAAGAATATTACACAGAGATCCAACAACAGATTAGAGGAACACAAGAATCAAGTCAAAGAATTGAAATACGAAGAAGCAAAAAATACCCAAATGGATAAGCAAAAAGAAAAAAGAATCCAAAAATGTGAAGACAGTGTAAGGAGCCTCTGGGACAACTTCAAGCGTACCAACATCAGAATTATAGGGGTGCCATAAAAAGAGAGAGAGCAAGATATTGAAAACCTATTTGAAGAAATAATGACAGAAAACTTCCCCTACCTGGTGAAAGAAATAAACTTACAAGTCCAGGAAGCGCAGAGAACCCCAAACAAAAGGAATCCAAGGAGGACCATACCAAGACACATCATAATTAAAATGCCAAGGGCAAAAGACAAAGAGAGAATCTTAAAAGCAGCAAGAGAAAAGCAGTTGGTTACCTACAAGGGAGTACCCATACGACTGTCAGCTGATTTCTCAATAGAAACCATGCAGGCCAGAAGGAAATGGCAAGAAATATTCAAAATAATGAATAGCAAGAACCTACAACCAAGATTACTTTACCCAGCAAAGCTATCATTCAGAATTGAATGTCAGACAAAGAGCTTCACAGACAAGAAAAATGTAAAGGAGTTCATCACCACCAAACTAGGATTATTTGAAATGCTGAAGGGCATTCTTTAAGAAGAGGAAGAAGAAGAAAAAGGTAAAAATAAACAACAATTATGAACAACAAAGTGACAACAAATACATATCTATCAACCAATGAATATAACAAGTCAATAGAAATATCTGATGAACAGAATAAACTGGTGAATAGAATAGAAGTAAGGGTATAGAAAGGGAATTCTGACAATTCTAAGGGGGAAGGGGGTGTGAGGGGTATGGGAAGAGACTGGACAATAATCGTATACCTACGGATGAGAACAGCGGGGGGCGGGGGGGTAAGGACAGAGGGTGGGGTGGGAACTGGGAGGAGGGGAGCTATGGGGGAAAAAAGAGGAACAACTGTAATAATCTGAACAATAAAGATTAAAAAAAAATAAAGTCAAGTAAGATGGGGACTGATACTGACCTTTGGATTTCATGCGGTGCAGAGGTCATTAGTGACATTGACAAGTGGCCCTGTGGAGTGATGGAACTAGAAAGCCTTGGAGTTGGATAGAGGAGAGAATGGGATTGAGGGAAGTTGGTGAAATCCTGAATAGTGACAACTGTGTGGAGCACTTTTATTATAAAGGGGAGCAGAGAGGTGCACCAGTCGCTGGCAGGGGTTTTGTTGCCAAGAGAGAGAAAAGTTCTTGTCACCAAGGCCTACTATGTGGGGATTCAAACGCCCCCCCTCTACCTGCCCCGACCCACACACACCTTCCCCTCCACAATACCAAGCGATTCTCAGACACCAGGTGGGTGTCTTATAATGCAACTGAATTCTGACACCACCTGGAAATAGGATCCCAGTCCTACAGACTACCTGCCCTGTCCACTTAAACCCAGGTTGTCATCTGTGCTTCTGACTTAACTGCTATAGTTGGAGGTTCTAATACCCCCCTCCATGGATTCAGTTAGTTTGCTAGAGTGACTCAAAGAGCCGGAAGAAACATTTTACTTACGAGATTGCCAGTTCAGGATATAACTCAGAAACAGCCAGGTGGGAGTGATGCAAGGTATGGGGAAAGGGCCCAGAAGTTCCATTCCCTCTGAGCACACCACTCTCCCTGCATCATGTGTTCACCAACCGGAAGCTCTTCGGACCCTGTCCATTTGGGTTTTTATGGACGAGTCATTACATGGGCGTGATAGAGACATCTTTGACCATGGACAAGTGATCGGCCTTCAGCTGCCCCTCCCTTGAAAGGTGGGTGGGACTGAAAGTTCCGACCCCCTAAATCACAAGGTTGGTTCTCCTGGCAGCCAGCCCCCTATCCTTAGGTTCAGTCTAAATGTCACCCATTAACACAAAAGACACTTATGGCTCTCATCACTTAGGAAATTTCAAGGGTTTTAGGAGTTTTGTCAGAAATGGGACAAGACCAAATATATATATTTACATATGATAAGTCACAATATCACAGGAGGACTTTCTTTTCTTTAATGTGGGTGATTATTATAGTATGTTTGTAGACTGATGGACATGATCCCCAGAAATGGAGAAAAAAAGATGTGAGTTTTTTTTATTACCTTGAACCTGATATTCTGAGTTTTAAAAACTGGTTTGGAGATGCTTGGTGTTGGGTGGAAGTTTTTCCTACCCCACCCTCTACAGGGAGCCTTTGTAATTTTTATTTTTTTATTTTTCTCCTTTTGGCTTGCTTAGTCATATTGTGTCTTGATAGATTCTTATCTTTCCCATTTCTGGTAAATGGTGATTATTAGGAAGTTGAACCAATTGTGTATTAAAAAATGTAAAAGAGATTTAACAGGGAATGTTTCCCAAGGCCCATTGTTTACGACAAAAAGGAAACCACTGACTTGTTACATCAATGAAGATAAAGTTGTTTTGTGAGCACAGGACTCCTTTTGTTCGTAGCACTTTTCAGACTATGATCAAAAGAAACTACTTTGTGAAAACAATGTTAATGGGAAATGTAGACTTTTGTTACTAGTGGGGATTTAATTAGCAAGAGCCCTTAAGAACTGATTTCTTTTCATAACATTTAAAAATCTTCTAATTGTGGAGATATTTGCTATAATTTAAATTATGAAAAAATATAGTTTAAGCAAGTTAGAAGTTGGGTACTTCGTTTGTAATTTTTTGAAATGTGCTTCAAGTTTTAATTTTAAGGGAAAGAATGTAGCAATACAGGATGGTGAGAATATTTACTTTCATTCTGAAGCAGAAGGAAATTCATATTACTATGAAGATAGTTAATATTATAGTGAGACTGTATTTAAGGTATAGGTAGACTATATATCCCATCCTCATTATCTCCCTTCTCATTGTAAATTCATACTTAATAGAAAAGTTCTTGTCACCGCCTAACTGGTTTGGCTCAGTGGTTAGAGCGTCAGCCCAGGCTGAAAGGTCCCAGGTTCGATTCCGGTCAAGGGCATGTACCTTGGTTGTGGGCACGTCCCCAGTGGGGAGTGTGCAGGAGGCAGCTGATCGATGTTTCTCTCTCATCGATGTTTCTGACTCTCTATTCCTCTCCCTTCCTCTCTGTAAAAATAAATAAAATATATTTTAAAAAAAGTTCTTGTTACTAAGGCTAGTATGTGGGGATTGATAATAACAACATTTATAGAAGATGGGGATGTGATAGTAAGTTTGGACTCAGTGGCGACCAACCTGTTTGGATTATTGTAATTTTATCTTCTATCCCTGCCTTTCAATGCCTCCCACCTCCCATCCCTGCTGAAAAAAATCCATTTTTTCTAATATCTTTGTCAGTAATAAAGTTTCCCAATTTTTGAGTACCTAAGAAATGTACCTGTGGACAAGCATCACAGAAAAGCAGCGATTATGTTTAGATTCAAATGTGTGACCCTCCCACTAGTGTAGTGATTCTCAATATTTTTTCTTTTTCTTTTTTTTTTTTGTCTGCATATAATTACCGGGTACATGTTAGTCTCTTTTTTCCTTTCTTTCTGTAATTTGAGAATTCTAAATCTGCAGAGTAGTATCAAATAACATGGAATATGTTTAAACCGCGTCCCTTGTGCAGTTTTGGAGTTATTGTGGAAAAGTGAATAATACGAATGAACCTTGAGGCACATCATGGAGAGTGAAATAAGCCAGTTACAAAAGGACAAACCTCTCTTGGGAGGTACCTAGACTAGTCAAACCCATAGGAACAGAAAGTTGAATCTGTTGCCGGGGCTGAGGGCGGGGCAGACATGGAGAGTTATTGTTTAACGAGCACGGAGTTTCCGCTTTGCTAGATGAAGAGCTCTGCAGATGGGTGGTGGTGATGCTTGCACAACAGTGTGCGAGCACTTTAATGCCACTGAACTATACCCTTAAAAGCGGTTAACATGGTCCATCATATGTTATGTGCATTTTACCGCAATTTAAAAAGAAATGTAAATGACAAAACTATTTTGGCAAAGCTTGCCCTCTCTCCCCATGTTTAGTAGATTTTTAAAAATAGATTTTTTTATTGATTTCAGAGAGGAAGGGAGAGGGGGAGAGAGATATAGAAACATGAATGATGAGAGAGCCTCCTGCATGCCCCTTACTGGAATCGAGCCAGCAACCTGTGCATGTGCCCTGACCTGGAATCTAACCATGACTTCCTGGCTAGACGCTCAACCACTGAGCCATACCAGCTGGGCCATTTTATGGTAGATATTAGTGAGTCAAGTTGTTCTGTTTTTCTTTTCATTTTATTGAGATGTAATTGACTGTGTATAAGTTTAAGGTGTACAGCATAATGACTTGACACACACACATATATATGAAATGATTACAAATATGTACATTAAATGATTCATATATATATATATATATATATATAAAATGATTACAAATCAAGTTAAGTCATGAAATAGTGAGTTGCTGTTCTTAACATCACAAATCTTTATGAGGTTCCCATAAATTGAAAATTAATTGCATATCAGAAATTTTCATCCTCTTAACTTCCAGAGGTGTCAGTTTTTAAACTGTTACTTTTAGAGCAAAGAGTACAGTTTGGATGGAAAAGATGTTTTTTATGTCAATTTAAGAAATATTTATTGAGCATTCCTTTTGAATGAACAACAGCAATGACATTTGTTGAGTGATATCTGTTGGCTATTGCTCTGAGTTTACACTGTACTTCTAATTCTTCTAACACTTTATAATCCTTATAAAACAGCCCTTGAAGGTGTTGCTGTTGAGAAACCCAAGGCTCTGGATAAATGATCTTCTCCTTTAAGAAGGATTTTAAGGAATTTCAATGCAAAGACATGAAAGGAGAGCATTCCATTTGGATGGAAGACATGGGTGTAGGAATGAATGGGGTGTGTTTGCACGGAGCTGAGTTCAGCCTGACTAGTTAGAGAACATTATCGAGATGGGCTAGCAGCTTACTCTTTTCCATTAGGATCTTGACTTTGAAGCTAATGAACTTCTGGGTCTTATCCTATAGGCATATGGAGTACCACTGAATTACCAAGCCAGGGATTTTCGTGATTAAAGTTGTACATTAGGAAGGTGCATTTGGCAGCAATATCAGGTGTATTGGAGTAGTGAGAAGGGAGGTCAGAGCAGTTAGAATGATCACTTAGAATTCTTTTGAAGTCATTAGGAAGTGTTAGTATTGTAGTGATTGGGGTCAGTGCACATGACTGGTAGTTGAAGGTAAGTTGGTAGGTGAGAAAGAGGAAATAAAGAGGAGTCTGTGGTGCATGAGTAAGTTGTTGTTTGTTTGTTTTTTTAATGATTTTGTTGTTGTTACTTCATGGTCACCTGAATACACAGGTCAGTGAAGGTTTAGCTTTCGGAAGAGAGGCTTCGGAGAGCCTAAGCAGAGGAAGAGGGACTCTGGCAGCCTTGAGTTGAATCTGAAGTTTCCATTGTGCATCCCCTTTCAGTTTGAGAGATGAGAGTATCTGAGGAGAGGAAGGGACTGTGGGGTGTCTGGGACCTTGAAGGGTAGAAAAGGCTCAACCTCTCTAAGAGGGAACTCACAGTGGACAACCATCACTCTTTCAGAGCATGAGACAGAATGATAGTAATGTAATAGTAGTGCACTTTCATTAGTCTTTTACACAAATAGTGCATACAAGATCAAGTTTCTTCTCTCTTATGCAACCTAGTAGTTGTTGGGATGGTTAGACAAATTTGGTTAAAATGAGGAATAATAGGAAAGAGACATACCTTAAATATTTTATAATTCATAAGTATATAAATGCTTACATATCATCAATCTTCTGTATAGCTAAGGTCTTCTGTTTAGGATATTTTAAAAGTGACTTGCCTTTTTCAAATGGACAAGCTTAAGTTTCAGCAACAAAGAATTTTCTTTTTGTGCTGATATTTTTGATGTAATACGTAACTAAATTACATCACTGTAGTTAATACAACTGGCATACACAGATTTAGGAACAAATAAAATTTACTCTTGAGCCCGGCTAGTGTTGTTCAGTGGTTGAGCGTCAACTTACGAACCAAAAGGTCATAGCTCTGTTCCCAGTCAGGGTATATGCCTGGGTTGTGGGCTCGATCCCCACTGTGGGGCGTGCAGAAGGCAGCCGATCAGTGATTCTCTGTCATCATTGATGCTTCTGTCTCTCTCTCTCTCTATCCCTCTCCCTTCCTCTCTGAAATCAATAAAAATGTATTTTAAATTATAAAAAGAAATTACTCTTGATAGGCATGCAACTCGGTTGTTGATAGAAAAATTAAATGGTGTATCAGAGAGAATATTTCCTCCCCCAAAAAGGAGATGGGACCTGGGAAGTTGTGGCCTGTCCATGGTTTTAGGTTTGGCCAGAGTTTGGTTTTATCTTGAATCCAATTATATATTTTCCATTATGTAATATTTTGCAGGGTGATAAGGAATAATATGTGGAATATTGGTTAGTACTGAGGAAATTATAGGATATATATATGTATATACATACATACACACATATATATGTAATATAGCAGCTTTATTGAGCTAAAATTCACACACCATCCAAATCACCAATTGAAAGTGTATAATTCGAGATTTTTGTATATTCACAGAATTGTGCAGCCATCACCACAGTCGATTTTAGAACATTTTCATCATCCTCTGAAAAAACCCATCTCTTTTCCTGTGGCCCTAATCAAACTCTAATCTGCTTTCTCTATAGAGTTGTCTATTTTGGACATTTCATACAATGTTAAGATTCATCTCTGTGGCATGTATGTATTAGCACTTCATTCCTTTTTATGGAAGAATAATATTGCATTGGAGTGATATATCACATTTAATTTATTCATCAGTTGACGACATTTGTGTTTTTCTGTTTTTTGGCTATTACAAAAAGTGCTACTATGCACATTTGTGTACATATTTTTGCATGGCTGTATGCTTTCACTTCTCCTGGTATGTATCTGGGAGTAGAATTGTTGGGTCACGTTTAACTTTTTAATGTTTTTTATTTATTGTCTAAAGTTTTGCATGTCTCCTTTTCCCATCGCTTGACCGCCTCCCCCCCCCCCCCCCCCCCCCCCCCCCCCCCCCCCCCCCCCCCCCCCCCCCCCCCCCCCCCCCCCCCCCCCCCCCCCCCCCCCCCGACATTCTCACCTCGGGCAAGCCCCACTGCCCCAGTGTCTGTGCCCATTGGCTATGCTAATATGCATGCATACACGTCCTTTGGTTGCTCTCTAACCCCCCACTCCCCTGCCATTTGTCTCTGGATCTATTCTGTTCATCAAATTGTGTTGATCATTGTATACCACATATGAGTGAGATCATGTGATATTGATCTTTCTCTGACTGGCTTATTTCGCTTAGCATAGTGCTGTTCAGTTCCATCCATGCT
>PVJC01033022.1:8640-19689 GCA_004026665.1 Murina feae
ATGCTGACATAATCACTTATGACCAAATCAGGGTATTGGGAGGCTTTGAGCTCTATGGCCCTTCCAAGGAGGACAGCAGTATCAGGGAGCAGGTGGAGGGTTATACTCTTTCCCCTAAAAATATTTTGAATTGAAACAAACAACAAAAACAAAACAAAACAAAACAAAAATATATATATATATTGATTTCAGAAAGGAAGGGAGAGGGAGAGAGAGAGAAACATCCATGATGAGAGAATCATGGATCGGCTACCTTCTGCACGCCCCTCACTGAGGATCTAGCCCACAAACTGGGCCTGTGCCGTGACTGGGAATCGAACCGTGACCTCCTGGTTCCTAGGTTGATGCTCAACCACTGAGCCATGCCGGCCGGCTAGTTTGAATTTTTTCCTAAGATAATTACTTTTTGAATTCAAACCCTATATTTTGTACAAAATTTAAAAATCAATGCATCCCTCTTGTAAAAGGCTAGGGATATAGGAAAAGTAATTATAATTGTTATTTTTATTGACTCTGTGACTATATGTGCCTGACCTTGCTCTGCGGTCATGATACGGATCATCTCATTGACTCTTCCCTACCACACGCTGAGACGGACTGTGCTGAGACCCCTTTTACAGATGAGGAAACAGCATTGAGAGACTCGATAGCTTCCTCGAAATCACACAGCTGGTCAGGGGAGCTGGACTAAGTGCCCCTCACCCATTTCACCTACAGATGGTGACTGTGCTTGTCTTAGATATTCCCTGTGCTGTGTTGTGTGCGCATGCGCATGTATGCATGTAGGAGGGCCTTCAAATTGCAGATATGTGCTGGAATCTTGTGCCCTGACAATGTCCTCCTTCATCCTTTTCCCTGTTCCTTGCTTTGGCCCTGATTTGGGGCTTTTTCATGACTTTTGGGGGGCTTTCCAGGACAGAGCTGGAGAGTCTCCTCTGCCCAGGTCATGAAACCAAAGACTCTAGTGAAAGAGAAGGCCTCTGCGTGCTTGTGTTTTCCTGCTGAAGCAGGGGAAACCAGGAGGACTGCCTGGTGGCGGCATCCTTGGAAAGAGATGCTCCTCAGAGGTGACGCTTATTCTGTACCTGGGGAGTAAGCTGGTTGGCAGGTGTGGGGCTCATTGGGTGATGTGGCAAGAGCCTCTACTCCAGCTTCCCACATGCCTGCAGGAACTGGGCCTGCGCCTGCTTCGGTGGAGTCAAATCCTGTAGCAGATTTTTAGAAAGTGATGTGGACAGTGTAATAGAGAGAATGTTCCAGATACAGGAGCCAGCTTTGGGGAGGGCTGGCCAGGCGTCAGCGCTCAGCAGAGCGATGGTCCAAGACGTGCAGAGCAAACCAGCTTGTCTTCACCCCACCGCACCCGACCCCACCCTTGGCCTGCGTCCCGCTCACCTTCCACAGCTGCACACGCCTCATTGTTCAGGGACAAAGGCAGCTCCGATTTGTGAAAAAGGAGAAAAAAGAAACTCAGTCGAATTCATCTTGCTTGTGAGTGAGCGGTTGGCGCTGGCCCCTGAGTGGGGGAGTCACAGGCGGGTGGCAGCGGAGGGCCTGGGGCCGGCCTGGCGGGAAGGGAGGGGTGGGGGCGGGCAGCAGGGTGCGAACAGTTGGTGATTTATGGCACCAATAAGCACAGCTCCGTCTTTGCAGTTTCCCCTCAAGTGGTGTCTGAGCTCAGGCCCCTTGGAGCATCATTCCTGTGCGCCCTGCTGATGGGTACCCTTCCCCATTGGGGGCCCAGGGAGAGCTCCCCAGCCCTGTCACCAAGCTGAGGGGCAGTGGGAAGCTGTGCCATTAAACCTGGATGGGCCCTGGCCGGTTTGGCTCAGTGGATAGAGCGTTGGCCTGTGGACCAAAGGGACCTGGGTTCAATTCCGGTCAAGGGCACCGTTTGCAAGCTCCTCCGTGGCCCAGGCCCTGGTTGAGGCACGTGCAGGAGGCAACCAATCGATGTGTCTCTCTCACATCGATGTTTCTCTCTCTTTCCCTCTCCCACTCTCTCTAAAAAAATCAATGGAAAAATATTCTCAGGTGAGGAGTCACAGAAAACCAAAAACAACACCCCCCCCCCACACACACATACCCCAAAAACCAAATAAACAAGACCTGGGTGGGCCATGCTACAGAAGGCTCAGGGACAAATCGGTGAGCAGGGGTCTGGCTTCCTCTGGGACGGAGCCTGGCATGTGTAGACCCAGGGCCTTTGGAAAGCTGGCCAGTGACTAGCATCCCCTCAGCAGGCTCCTGGCAGCTGGAGACCAGCACCTGCCCGGCTGCTGGCTGCCCTGGAAGGCTATTCCTGCACCGCATGGGCCTTGGACTACTGACCGGGTGTCTGCCGTAGACCGGTCATTGTCACTAATACAGAAATGTCCCTGAAGGCTGGTCGACCTTAATCGCCCTGAATAGTGGGGGAGCTATTCACTCGTTCAGATGGAGACATTGATAGTTAAAGCAGCCCTCCACCTCTGTTACTGATATGTAAATTCTTGCCTCTTTGTTGTTGGAGTTTCCTGCCCTTAGGATAAGGATGTGATTGTTTTCCCCTTTGCCTTAATAAAAGCTTTGAGCAAGGCCGGTGTGGTGGGCAATCTTACCCACTAGAGGAAAGATGCCACGCCTGGTCTCCATTATTCCAAATTGATTTTCTTCTAGTCTCTCTCTCCTCATTTTGTGTGAGGCCTCCTCCAGAACTCGAATCCTGAACAGGAACCCTGAACCACGCGGGACGTGTAAGGGGTCCCCACAGGTGTCTCCTTGCTCCCGTTCATCCCCTGCTCTCGTCACCCCAGGTCCACATGGAGTGGAACCCTGGCAAGACGGCCTGGGTGGGGGTTGAGGGACTCAGCTACAGGTCCTTCTTGGGAGGGCTTGGCTGAGAACAAGTTGCCAGGCACCCTGCAGTTTAGTCTATTCCTCCCTGGAGAGCTATGAGTTCTCTTCCAAGACTTCTGGAATGTTCCTAAGCAGGGCTGGAGTGAGAAAGGAAACACAGCCTGGCTCCCTTCCTTCCTCCCCCGCACACTCCCCATGCACCAGGATTGATTTCCTATTAGAGCTCAGTCATTTCCAAATGGTCAGTGGCCTCCAGACTGCTGAGGTTGGGGGAAGGGCCGTGGACAAGGGCCATGGACATGGCCACCGCCTCCCAGGTGTGCTCCCCGGGGCTTGGCCACCACCAACCACACAGGCCCAGGCAGAGATTTCCTTTCCGTGTGTGACTGAGAGGGTTTCAGGCCCCTTTGGCATGAAGATCTCCCTGGCGCTGAGGGAATCAGCGCTGCGGGGTGTGATGGACTGAGGCAGCTGGCACTGTAGAGGCTGGGCTGCAGAAAGCCACCTGGAGGTCTACCAGCAGGCCGGCTGGAGGCTGGTCCACTGCACTGAGCTTGGGCATAGATAGAACCGTGTTCAAATGCTGGCTCCACAATGGGAACAGAGTGAGTTATTCCCTTTCCCTGAGCCCTAGTCTCCCGGTGTGTAAACTGGGGATAAGAACAGATTCCTTCTGGGGTTACTGAGAGAGTTCAACCAGATAACACTGGTAAGAACTGGTGCAGCGCCTGCCACACGGCAGGTGCTCAGCGATGTAGCTGCTATTATTCAGCAGGACGTGCCTCCTTGTCCTCTTTCCTCGGGGCCTACCATCATTCTTTGGATACTGAGTATTCCCAGGCAACCACAGGGGCCCTGAGAGTTTATCTGATAAACCCATTCCTTCCTGCAACTGGGCCTGAAACTTACCATCAGAAGTATTTGCATTTTATAACCCATCTCAGCCTTGTGGGATGAGTTTATTCAGTTTTTAAAAATATATTTTTGAAATTGACTTCAGAGAGGAAGGGAGAGGGAGAGAGAAACATCCATGATGAGAGAGAATCATGGATCAGCTGCCTCCTGCATGCCCCCTACGGGGGATCAAGCCCATAACCCAGGCCTGTGCCCTGACCGGGAATAGAACCATCACCTCCTGGTTCATAGGTTGAGGCTCAACCACTGAGCTGCACTGGTTGGGCATGAATTTGTTCATTTAATAACCATTTATTGAGGTACTACCTAGCTTCTATTGTATGGACAGGCACATTTGTTATCTAGCTCTATCTGTACCAGCATTATGAGGAAGAGATTAGTATCATCCCCATTTTACAGACAAAGAAACAGGTTCTGAGGAGTTGAGTTACCTGTCAAGGGTTCCATAGCATGTCTAGGTTTAATTGGCTCAGGCGCTGGGATAGGCCCTGGGGCTGTAAAGAACAGGCAAACACATCTCAGTTGCAAGGAGTGCCCTGTCCAGGGGTGAGACAGGCGAAGACATCAGATCACCAGCAAGTTGTCATGGCAGTAGGCGCAGGGTATTGTGGGCACAGAGTAGGGACACCTGGGGACATTTGGGAGCGTAGAGTTGAGTGCATTAACTCATGTTGATGCTTCCTGTGTGGATCTGAAGCCATCTGAAGTACAGCATAAAGTTTTTTCTCCCACCTTCTGAGGGCCCAGCTCACCTGCCCAGAATCAGCCCACCCCAGCCAGAGAGAACAGCCTCTTTAAAATGTCAAATTAGCCCAGCCGGTGTGGCTCAGTGGCTGAGTATCGACCAATGAATCCGGAGGTCCTGGTTTGATTCCTCGTCAGGGCACATGCCTGGGTTGTGGGCTCGATCCCCAGTTAGGGGCGTGCAGGAGGCAGCTGATCCATGATTCTCTCTCATCACTGATGTTTTTTTCTCTCTCTCTCCCTCTCCCTTCCTCTCTGAAATTAACAAACATATATTTAAGAAAGTCAAATTACATTCAGGGCCCACATTGGAATCAAGAGATGCTCCCCCTTATGTATCCTTCCAGAGACAGTCAAGGCATAGAGGAAGATATATGTATATGATTGCATGTAAATATACCCTTTTCAAAACTGCCAAGGATAGTGTAGGAGAAGCAAACATGATGTATGTTTAAGGGCAAGTCACCCTCCTGGTTGTTTCCCTTCCTGAAGGCCACCCGTGCTGCCAGCTTCTTATACAAGTTTAAACATATACATCCTTTGCAAAAAGACAAATGATGGCATCCTATTAATGCAATAAAGTTCGGTGCACCCGGTTTTTTCACTTAACGCTGTCTCACAGAGCATGCTGCATCATAACTGTAGCTCTATTGCGTTTTAATTTTTTAATTAAAAAATTTATTGTTGAGATTAATACAGATGCCCCCCTTTTTTCTCCTCATTGCTCCCTCTACCCCGTTCCCGCACCACCCCAGGCCTTCGCCACCCTATTGTATACCAGGTGAACTGGTTAATAATGGCAGATTTTGTAATAAAAGAAAACACAATAATTTCAAGAGAAACATCAAAAGTGCTTTATTCAAAGTAATGTCCATTGCTAGGCCCACATTTCCTTCATCTTTCAGGTAATTTGTGGACACCATCCCAATACATTTTTCTTGTGATGAACTCCTTTAGCTTTTTCTTGTCTGTGAAGCTCTTTATCTGACCTTCAATTCTGAATGATAGCTTTGCTGAGTAGAGTAATCTTGGTTGTAGGTTCTTGCTATTCATCACTTTGAATATTTCTTGCCACTCCCTTCTGGCCTGCATGGTTTCTGTTGAGAAATCAGCTGACAATCGTATGGGTACTCCTTGTAGGTAACTAACTGTTTTTTTCTTGCTGCTTTTAAGATTCTCTTTGTCTTTTGCTCTTGGCATTTTAATTATGATGTGTCTTGGTGTGGTCCTCTTTGGATTCCTTTTGTTTGGGATTCTCTGTGCTTCCTGGACTTGTAAGTCTATTTCTTTCACCAGGAAGGGGAAGTTTTCTGTCTTCAAATAGGTTTTCAATATCTTGCTCTCTCTTTTCTTCTGGCACCCCTATAATTCTGATGTTAGTACGCTTGAAGTTGTCCCAGAAACTCCTTACACTGTTTTCATATTTTTGGATTCTTTTTTCTTTTTTCTTTTCTGGTTGGGTGTTTTTTGCTTCCTTGTATTTCAAATCTTTGACTTGATTCTTGGGATCCTCTAGTCTGCTGTTGGATTTCTGTATATTATTCTTTATTTCAGTCAGTGTATGCTTAATTTCTGACTGGTCCTTTTCCATTTTTTTTGGAGGTTTCTAGAAGATTCTTGAGTAACCTTATAACCATGGTTTCGAACTCCATATCCAGTAGTTTGCTTTCTTCCATTTCTTTCATTTGTGACATGTTTCTTTGTCTCCACATCTTGGCTGCTTCCCTGTGTTTGTCTCTATGTATTGGGTAGGGCTGCTATCTCCTTGAGTTGGTTGAGTGGCCTTGTGTAGTAGGTGTCCTATAGGGCCCAGTGGCTCAGCCTCCCCTGTCACCTGAGCTGGGCCCTGTAGGTGTGCCCCTGTGGGGGTTGTGTGCACAGTGTTGTAGCTGAGCCTTGCTTGCTGTTGGTGTCACTGGGAGGAATTGACCTCCAGGATAATTGGCTGCGGAGACCAGCTGCAACTACAGTGGGAGAGCTGCTGTGCAGGAGACATCCCTGTGGAGCAGGACTTGCTGCAGTGGGGCTTTGGTGCTCACTGAGTCTGCCCCTGGAGTGTGCCGCTTATGCATGTGTGGAGTTGTAATCTGTTATGGTCTCACACTGACCACTGAGTACACTGGCTCTTGGGTCTTCAGGGAGGTGCAAAGTCAGCACTGCCTGGGTCCAACCCAGCAGGAGCTACAGAGAGATCTTCAGGTTCCTCCTCTGTGTATAGGGTTGGAAGTGCCCAGAGGAGGCCCAGCTGTGAAGCAAGGCAGGCAGGCTGGTGCTGGTGCTGGTGCTGGTGCTGGTGCTGGTGCTGGTGCCGGTGCTGGGTTTTGGGCCTTTTATTGATAGGGTGAGCTCCCTGACCCAGCTGCAGCTTGTTGAGATTTTAGCCTGAGCAAGGTCAGGCCATTCATATGCAAAAGCTGCTGCTCACAGCTTGGGTAGGGCTATAAATTGGGTGAGGCTGGATCTCTGGGAATCACCTGGGCAGAGCAAACAGAAATGGCTGCCAGTCAGCCCTGCACCCGGGAGATCCCAGCTCAGCAACAATGATTCCTGTGAGCACCTCCATCTGGGAGAAAGCCACCCCAGAGTTCCTGCCCCGATGCCAGGCCATCCAATTCCTCCTGGTATGTGTCTGGGTCCTCCAGAGCCTCGCCCTGCACTGAAGCTCAGAGGAAGCAGGACCTTGTAAGTTCATTCCTGGTGCTGGCCTTTTAACAGGAACAGCTGGCTCTCCAGCAGCCTCTGTGTCCCTGAGCCCCTATCCCACTGGTTTTTACAGCCTGTCCTTGTGGGGAATTCTTTTCCCAGCTCTGGGAGCCTGGGTGGGGCGTCTGGTGTGGGGCTGGGACCCCTTGCTTCTCTGGGTGGCCTCCGCAGAGACAGCCTCCCTCCTGATGGAAAAGCGGTCCTGCCCCTCCACCAGTCCCTGTGTGCTTCCTTCTTTACTCTTCTAGTTGTAGGACCTCCATTCAGCCCGCTTTCCGGTGGTTCTGGGTGATGGTTGTTCTGTATTTTAGTTGTAATTGTGATGTGGTTGTGGGAGGTGATGAGTGCAGGCATTCACCTATGCTGCTTCTGGTCATTTATTGCTACAAATAACCTGGCTCTGAATATGCCTTTACATAAGTTTTTACTCACACGTAGTACATCTGTAAACCTTTGCTGGAGAAAAGGGTATGCATTTTAACATACAACACCACTGAGGTATACTGAACTATGCAAAATGGAGGCCTGAAATTTCATCCAAAGAAATGAATCACGAGGGGTAGAATTTTGACCATCAGCAAGGGACACCATTTCCCTGAGAAGAGTGCGTCTGCTTACCCTGAGCGTGGCCCTCCTCTCTCTCCAGCTCTAAAGCCCCAGTGCCAGTGAGCAAAGGCAGCTGGGTGCCTGGCTCCTGAACCCCGGGGGGAGGGGCGCAGTGGTGTTCTCTGTGCAGAAGTTCCCTTTCTAATCAGTTTTCCCACCGCATCATCGGCGGCCAAGACAGACTTTCATCACTTGCTATCTTTACAATATGTCGTTCAAATTTAAAACATGCTAAAAGGGAGAAAATATTTATAGAATTTTTCTCTGGAAGGAAAAAAAAAACCCTACTTTTAAGCCTAGCCAATGACATTTCTGGAAACCACAGAGGGAAACCAGCAACAACTTGCAGAAGATAAAATGGACTAATTACACAACAGATCTCTAATTTAAGAAACTAGCTGCATTCTTCTGTCCCCCCACCCCCTCTTTTTCTCTTAAGGATGACAGGGAATAAAAATACTGGGTTACCAGCTTATTAAAACAATAATGTAACGACTCCTGACCTGTCCCTCTGCAAGCGGACGTGGGTCTGTGCATGCGTGTGCACAGCGGCGGGCCTGCTGGTCCAGCTGGGCCTTGCACGGGGTTCCCTTGGTGGGCTTTCTTGGCCTGAGGGCCAGTTTCCCATGGGAAGGAACGGGGAGCTGCTGCCGGGTTATTTCAATCTTGGATCCTCCTGCCTTTTCCAAAGCTGGGAGTGTCTCCATGGCCACAGCTGCTGTGGACACTCAGCCCAGTGGCGTGACTTGGGAGCGGCTGAGGCGGGCCTGTGTCAGCCTGTCCTTTGCTCTCTCCCCTCAGTCCCACCTCAGAGGCTGGGGAGCCCCCTCCCCTCGTTTCTGTGCATCCGAGCCTGACGGAGGGGATCTCTCTCCGGCCAGAGCTGCCAGGAGTCAGAGAGTGACGCCAGCCCAAACCTTGGCGTGAACTTCGTGTCTGTTTGGATTTGTATGGAAACGGTTCCTCCCAGACACGTATCCTGTGGGAGCGCCCTGCATCCCCGCCCTCGTTTCTCTGTATGAATGGATGGTGTGGACTGGTTCATGGGTTGCAGCAAATGCGGGCCACCGAGTGCTTTTAATGAAATCTTGGGCTGCTCACGTGGCTCTCGGAGGCCTTACGAGCCCACAGCCCGGGCTCCCTCTGCCTGGACGGGCTTGGCTGCCCTGCTTTGCTGGGGGATTTGAGGAAGGGTCTTTACTCCCAGGCCTGCAGAGTAGACCCGAACTAATGAGGGCGTGAGGGCCTTGCAGAACAGGATGAGGACGCTAGTGGGCAACAAAGAAGTATGGTGAGCCCTGGCCGGTGTGACTCAGTGGATAGAGCATCAGCCTGTGGACTAAAGGGTTGTGGGTTCAATTCCATACTTCATTGCAGGCTTGATCTCCGGCCCCGGCATGCGGCAGGCAATCAGTCGATGCGTCTCTCACATCGATGTTTCCCCACTGTCTGTCTCTCCCCCCTCCCTTCCCCTCTCTCTAAAAATCAATGGAAAATACCCTCAGGTGGGGATTCACAAAAGATAAGAACAGTGAGAAAGCAGAGATGGGGCCCTGAGGAAGGGTGTGCCGGTGGGAGCAAGTGGCTCCACTCTGGGCCAGGGTCTAGATGGCTATTCTCAGCACTGAGTTCAGCTGAGGCAATGGCCTCAGTTTCTCAGCCTCAGTTCCCCTGCCTCGTCTTCTCTGACTCAGGTGCCAATATGTTGGTCTGGGCACGTGCTGTCCATCTTCCCAGAACACAGACCAGCACCCAGGTGGGTTGGGGGAGGGGTGCATACCCAGAAAGTTCTGGACAGTCCTGCCCTTTGGGGACCCAGGTTTCTGTCTGGCATCAGGGTGCCTCTCCCTCCCCAGAGACCCACTCCTACCACTAACACCCCTCCTCCCCGTGGCCTCTGTGCTCGGGTCTTGGGCCTGAGGCAGCATTGAGAGCCAGGGTGCCTCCCCCGTCGCCTGGCAGCCTCCTGCGGGGCCTGGATCCCCTCGTCCCCGCCCCTTCTTGCTCAGGTCCCCTCTTACAAGGTTGCTCCTGGGCCCCCGATTCCTGACCCCTGGCTTCCACTGGGGAGGATGTGGACGGGGACTGTCACTGATCCCCTGATACTCAGGCCTCTGTTGCTGGCCCCTCCTTTTCTTTCTTCCTTTTTAAAAAAATATATTTTATTGATTTTCTACAGAGAGGAAGGGAGAGGGATAGAGAGTTAGAAACATTGATGAGAGAGAAACATCGATCAGCTGCCTCCTACACACCTCCCACTGGGGATGTGGCCGCAACCAAGGCACATGCCCTTGACCGGAATCGACCCCAGGACCCTTGAGTCCGCAGGCCAACGCCCCATCCACTGAGCCAAACCGATCAGGGTTGGCCCCTTCTTTTCAAATCTGCTCTCCACAGAGCTGCCTGAGCATCTCTTTAGAAGGCACGTTGGACTCGGTCAGGCCCTCCTGAAACCCTTTGAGGAGTCTCCAGGGCCCGGAGATGAAGCCAAGTTTCCTTTGGTGGTTTGTCACCCCCTCTCTGCTGCACCGCCCCAGCCTCAATGATCCCAGAATGCACTGCACCGTGCCCTGGGGACTTGGCTTCTTCTCTTTCTAGATGGTTCTCTCCAGTCCCTCTTGTATCCCTCCTGTTCTACTGTCAAGAGGCCGCTCAGGTGTCACCTCCTGAATGTGCGTATAATTTGTTAGGCCCTGAACTCATCCGTTTTATTGCTTTTAGTCCATCCAAGACCTGGGAAAGTGGCCATTGTCGCACCTTGAACAGCCTGTCCCAACCGCCTGCAAACCAGAAAGGGAGTCTTTGTGCCCGCAGGATGGGTACCCTGCGCTTTGCACACTGACCCCCCCACCCCCCAGCATAAGGTGTCTTGTCTGCTAAGAGCTAGGGCTGGCCTTCTTTCCCAGTATCGCCTGCGAATGCACTCCCCTGGGAGCAGAGGTGCTCTCTGACCTGCTGTCTTTTCCACTAGTCTTGGTCTCCTAGACCTTGAGGTCTGTCTGCTCTTGGGGTCCGTGGTTCCTTGAGTGAGGCCAAGAGATCTCCAATTGGAACTTTCTTGAAGCAGGGTCATCTGTTACAGTGTGGCTCCCAGCAGGCCTTTCTTAGGCTCTTGGATCTCTTCTCTCCTCCCCCCCTCTTCCTTTCCTGTCCTCCCCTCCCCCTTCCCTTCCCCTTTCTCTTCCTGTCCTCCCCTCCCCTCCCCCTCCCCTTCCCCTTCCTGTCCTCCCCTCCTCCTCCCCT
>PVJC01033023.1:0-19590 GCA_004026665.1 Murina feae
AGCTGATTTCTCAACAGAAACTTTGCAGGCCAGAAGGGAGTGGCAAGAAATATTCAAAGTGATGAATAGCAAGAACTTACAGCCAAAATTACTTTACCCAGCAAAGCTATCGTTCAGAATTGAGGGTCGGATAAAGAGCTTCACAGGCAAGAAAACGCTAAAAGAGTTCATCACCACCCAACCAGTATTATATGAAATGCTGAAAGGTATCCTTTGAGAATGAGGAAGAAGAAAAAGGAAAGTAAAAATTATGAACAACATATATATATCAACGAGTGAATCTAAGAATCAAGTGAATAAAAAATCTGATGAACAGAATAAACTGGTGAATAGAATAGAATCAGAGGCATAGAATGGAGTGGACGGACAATCTTTGGGGGTTAAGGGTGTTGGGGATGCGTGAAGAGAATGGACAATAATCGTACACCTATGGATGAGGACAGTGGGGGGGCAAGGACAGAAGTTGGGGTGGGAAATGGGAGGAGGGGAGCTATGGGGAAAAAAAGAGGAACAATTGTAATAATCTGAACAATAAAGATAAATTTAAAAATTAAAAAATGTTGACTCTCTAGTTCTTTTAAAGAATGATGCTTATGTCATAATCATAATCATCTTCTATAATTAAGATCCTTCTCAGACAATGATGTCTAGTAAACCAATTAAGGATGATGATGTTTTCCTATCGCTTGCCCTTCTGTACATCCTCTGTCTATATTCTTTTACAAAACATTTTTAAAATTATCACTGTCTTTATTGCAGTCTGGATATTGGTCATTGCCATATTTTAATTTGTGTTTTTCTTGTTCTAGTGAGCAGGATGGAATTTTTCAAAGTTATAAAACTTGTAAATAAAGCCTTCCTAGCTCAAAGCGAATCATGCAGATCCTGTTATCTAATAGTCCCACACGTAGCATCCCCTTCTCCATGGCTTCACAGTTAAGCTAAGGTGACCAGACGTCCCGCTTTTGGCGAGCCAGTCCCAATTTTTAACAGTTTGTCAAAAAAGTCCCGATTACTTTTTGTAATATTTAAATAATAATAGAAAAATAAGAAGACGAAGAAGACGAAGAGGAAGAGGAAGAGGAAGAAGAAGAAGAAGAAGAAGAAGAAGAAGAAGAAGAAGAAGAAGAAGAAGAAGAAGAAGAAGAGGAGGAAAAAAAAAGGACTCCCCCACCCCCGCCCCCGCCCCGGTCAATGGTGTACCACTTTAAATCTGCTCACCTTAAGTTAAGCACACTGTTTCATCCCCTCCTCCCTCTCTCCCAGCCTGGTGTTTTTATTTACCCACCGCAGACCATTTAATTCTCTCCTTAACGCCTCAAAATCTGAAGGAGGGATGCCCAATCCTGTCCCACACAAACAAGTACTCTAAGGTATTTGAAATATGGTCTTACCTGTTATCCTTGTAAAATGTGTGATATTATGTTGTGCTTGTACTTTTTTTTTAATTAGCATTGATTTTATTCTGTAGAATTCCAAAAGATTTGAAGGAGGATGAAAGAAGCTAACATCTATTGAATTCCTAATGTGTTCACTATGTTCATTTGCTTCTCTTTATCTTCATTTCTGCTTTTCTTTTTTTCTAGATTGTCTATGACTCTCCCATCCAGTTTCGTATTAACAAACTTTCCACAAACACTTTTAGGTCTGACACTTTTTTACCTCAAAAGCTTCCTAGACTATTTCCAGATTCTCAAGATCTAATAAGATCCCATTTTTAGATAGGTTGCTTTAACAATTGGGGAAATTCTGCTGTATGACAGATTCCACCACCCAAGTGACATGTCATGCTTTGTCAGGCTCATTATAATAGAAATGCTGTGGCAAATATTTTATTCTTACCTCCCAGCATTTTCATAAAAGAAGCTCATTATCTATACATCCAACACATTAGAAATAAAAATAAGCAAACAAGTAGAAACTAATTTATATAAAGTACTGATATCACTGATTTAAGAAAAAACATATAAAACAGGTGGCTCTTAATTTATCAAATATGCAACAGGAGCTTGCTAACTTTGCTTTACTAGGCAAATAAGCAAAGCAAAGAAAGCAGTGAAACAGAACCTGCCTTTACGGAGGGAGATACAAACGCGTGAAAGACCTAAGACAAAGGACTATTGACATCCACAGAGGAACTGTTTCTCTAACACTTGCCTAAGAGATTGTCACTCCATTAAATTTTTATTTAAATAAAACCTAAAACACTGGAGGGATCAAACAGTCAATATCATTGAAATCCAGTTTGTTTACAGCAAACAATGTCAGGGAGGAGTCAGTAGTGCTGCAAAGACAAGGGGACCTTCCAGCTTGATCTAGCTGCTGGCAAAGGTCTGTAAATGTTTTGACTGCACTAATGTGCTAAATCTGTGGCCAGGCCTAACTTCTGCAACTCGGGTTTTAGTGATACTATGGAGTCTCTGTTACAAAATGGAATGGACATAATTTTTTTCCCAAAAACAGCTGCCATCCATAAAAAGGAACAGAAAAATGATTTTACTTCCTTCCTACCCTGGAGCCTAAAGGCGAAGTTGCTTTACAAATGTTTTCTTCCAAGAGTTTGCAGCTGTTTCTGCCTTTCCTGTTGTGCTTATGCTCAGCCCTGGCTGGGAACACAAGCTACAGCCCCAGCTGTCGGGTGCAAAGTGAATCAGGTATTTCACAGTGGTTATTTAATTAGAAAGAATTATATTGTTTAGCTAACAATATTATGTGTACGACAGAGAAGACATTTTTCGCATGTTTCTAACATTTAAGCATGCGTATCTCATCTCATGCAGGTGCAGCTATGTCTAAATATGCTGATGTGTACATATATCTGAGTCTCTCTGTCGAGCCATGTCAGTATAGGTTTCACAAACAGTTTTTTATTTGTGTGATCACTCTCTTGGGATGCTATGAAGTAAAATAATATGATAAGCAATATTCAAGATAGTATAAATAAACAATGAGTCTGTGCCTGCCCACAGAATTCGGAGGGGGAAGGGACTTAGACAAGAACAAGGCTCAGCACATGAGCGCAGTGTGCAGGGCTGCGTGGGAGAGGGAGAGGGAGACTCATGAAGATCACAGGACTAATCACAGGGATTGCCCATGTCTCCCCTTCTGAGCTCCTCGTCTAATCTACATCCAAAAACAATGCTTGTTTGATTTGTTTTTTTACAGCACTTGTATAAGGCCTTTAATCTCTAGATGCAAGGCATTGCTATTAAAATATTTGTGCATGACTGCCAGGCAAGGGAGAGTGAGTGGCTCAGGAATGGGTTGGGGGTGGGAAGTTCCTATCATGACCTATTTCAAGCTCAGCTCCACCACCAGGGCAGCTACCTTTTCTGATACAGTGGCCGTCCCTGGGCACTGTCACAGTTGTCATTAGGCCCTTTGGCTCTCTCCTTGTTCTTCTCCAATCCCCTTTCTCCTCTCCCCAGATTTTTAATGCTGTTACCATTCACTCCTCCTTTTCTCTTGTGCCTCTTAACTGGACTAGTTGGGTCTTTAGCAGAAAACTGAAAAGTGGGGATCACCTAAAAAGACATGCTTAGCCTGCAATCATTACTTAGGGCCGTTACTTAAATGATCGCATTAGTAATCAGTGAACTTGAGAATAATTACTGATTTCCAGTAAGGAGAATCAATCCAGTTATTGACCTCCTGTTTCAAATTCCTTCAGTTCCTGTGCCACCATCAAGACATGTCAATGCTTAGTGTTGGAAGCCTGTGGTATATATTATGTTTGGGATTATGGCTATTTTAAGGTATGTAGACACAGATCATCAATTCATCAATGCTTTAAAAATGCATCCGGCAAGAGACACGGCCAAATAAAGCTTGAGCTTAAATGACATTTCTCGAAGGATTGCTGACTTTTGCATGTCCTTTATAAAAAGCTCAGATAAAAATATCATTTGTCTTTTTTTAATAGCACATTATTGATTTTTTATATCTCTAAAGACTGTTAGGTTTAATAGATTTCTTTTAAAAATATACTCATGAGTTCTAAAATTCCTTTTGTGAAAGAAAGAACGTATTATGAATAATAATTTCAGAATATGTCCATAGCTAAAAAGTAAGCCCAGTTCATGTATAACCTCCTGAAATGAATTAATATATTCTCTTAAAGTGCATTTATCTTTTTAAAACATCATAAATATTTGAAACCAAGGGAAAATGCTAAAGTTTGTTTGTTTGGGAGTAGCATGGAATAACTGGGAATTCTTGTTTGAGTACTTTATGAGAAGAGTAGAGAGACATTTTAAGACATGAAATATATCTACCTGTAGGGTTTTGAACTTTTATCACTTCTTAAATTCAGAAACAAATATACTCTACGTATTGTTTGGATAATTCTACAATCATTGCATTTGTAATATTGATTTGAAAGTATTTTAACATTGTTACAAATTTACTAGCTTATTTTGTTTTTACATTTTTTTGTTTGTGTTTTACAAAGGGCTTAGTCTGGTTTTGACTCATTTCTACTCACTTCAAAAAGTTGAAATGCACACACATAAGTATTTTAGTAGTAAGGAAAATCATTTTGCTTTTTACGTATACCTTTCCTTTGTAGTATCAAGTTAATATAGGAACACTTGAGCCCATGTTCCAAAAAGAGTGAAAGAAAGAAAAGAATAAAGCGCCATTCAGTTTGACTTTTGCCACCTGGTACTTTGTCTTACACTTCTAATTTTGAGCTGTCAATACCAATCAGCAGTTTCTGCTTCTCATTTCACTTTTTCTATTAAGTTAATCTATTCTTCATAACTAATTTTTTCTAAACAAATACCAATTTCTCTCATACCCTGAAAAAAATAGTAAACCTAAAGCAGCTATCTTGGTCAGTTCAGGCTGCTATAGTAAATTTCCATGGACAGGGTGGCTTTAACAACAAAAATTTGTTTTTCACAGTTCTGGAGTCTGGAAAGCCCACGAGCAAAGTACCAACAGATTTGGTATCTGGTGAAGGCCTATTTCCTGGTTCTTAGATAGCCAACTTTTTGCTGAGGACAAGAGAACTCTCTGAGGTTCCTTTACAGTATAAGGTCACTAATGTTATCCATGCCTAGTCACCTCCCACAGGCCTCACCTCCTAATACCATCATATGTGAGTTAGGATTTCAGCATATGAACTTTGGGGGGACACAAACAGTCCACTGCAACACACCAGAAGCAGGAAGCATGAGAAGCCAGGCCTTGAAAATCCAGATTAAACACAGGTGCCTTGGTTTTAGAGAGCATTTTATGACTTTGACCCCAAAGGCAAGTGTAGTACAGCAAAAGAAAACCAACAACAAAAGAAAAAGGCCACCAACCAAATGGGAAATGTTATTTGCAAGCAACAGCTTAGACAGAGGTTAACATCCAAAATATATAAAGAACTCATACAACTCATTACCAAATACACAACCCAATTAAAAAATGGGTAGAGGACCTGAACAGTCACCTCTCATTTGTAAGAAGACATACAAATGGCCATCAGATATATGAAAAGATATTCATGTTCACTAGCTTTTAAGGAAATGAAAATCAAAATACAATGAGATACCTCCTCACTCTTGTTATATTGGCTATTATTAACAAGACAGGTAATAACAAGTGTTGGAGAAGTTGTGGAGAAAAAAGAACCTTCATTCACTGCTGTTGGGAATGTAAACTGAAATAGCCACTATGGAAAATAATATGCTGTTTCCTCAAAAAACTAAAAATGGAATTACCACATGACCCAGCCATCCCTCTTCTGGGTGTCTACTTGAAAGATTCTAAAACATTTATTCACAAAGATATATGGACCTCTATGTTCATTGCAGCATTATTCACAGTGGCTAATACATGGAGAAAACCAAAGTGTTCTTCAATAGAGACTGGATAAAGAAGATATGGTACATATATACTATGGAATACTACTCAGCCATATGAAAGGATGAAATACTGCCATTTGCAGCAACATGAATGGACCTTGAGAATATCATGCTAAGCAAAATAAGACCTTCAAAAAAAGCTAAGAACCATACGATTTCACACGTATCCAAGATATAAAACTGAAACTCAAAGACAAAGACAGACAACTATATGGTGGTTAGCAGAGGAAAGCGGGTGTGGGGAGGGTAAAGAGGGCCAAATATTGGTGACAAGATGATTTGAGTGGTAGGATCACAATGCAATATACAGATCATGTATCATACTAATGTACACTTGAAACCTATCTGATCCTATTAAGTAATGTCACCCCAATAAATTTAATAAGCATAAAAGAATCAGGTTCAGGTCAGTGATTATTTTGATTATTTTCCTCTTTAACCAATAAGATTATATCCAATGAGGGACTCTACTCTGAGCTAATAAGCACTACTCTGGAAAGAGATTGAGGAGTTACTATGTATAGTTGCATTTAAACAACAGCCTGCAATGCAACTCCAAAAAGCCTGGAATCTACCCAGCCTAAGTAATGCTCACAAATTACTAAAACAAGACAGAAAACAGAAATTATACTTTTACAAAATTATAGTAAATCCATGTCTAGATGTTGAATATTGCTCCAAAAACAATAAAAGGAAAACAGATGTCTCAAAAAAAGATGATAAATGATCAAAGGCATCCATCACTGAGTATCTTAAGAGAGTAGATTGAACCCTAGCTAGTTTAGCTCAGTGGATAGAGTGTTAGTCCTCAGACTGAAGGGCCTGGGGTTTGATTCTGGTCGAAGGCATGTCCCTGGGTTATAGGCTCAATCCCAGGCCCTGGTTGGGGCATGTGTGGGAGGCAAACCACTGATATGTCTCTTTCACATTGATGTTTCTCTGTCTCTTCCTCTCCATTCCACTCTCTCTAAAAGTCATTGGAAAAATATCCTCAGGTGAGGATTAACAGAGCGGGGTGGGAGGAGGGAGACTGGACTAGACTGACAGAATCAGGACACTATTATCTAGAAAGTAAAAATAAGAAGATATAGGATTAAGAGACAACCAAGATGGCGACATAGGTAAACACCTGAACTTGCTGACATGCACAACCACGTTAAAACTACAACTAACAGACAAAACGAATATTCATCCAGAACCACGGGAAGTCTGGCTGAGTGGAAATTCTACAACTAGAAGGAAAGAGAAAAGCACATTGAGTCGGGTAGGAGGTGCAGAGGTGTGGAAGTGTGGAGGTAAGGAGGTGCTGTGAAAGGGGCTGGCAGCTGGGTATGCTGTTGTCTTTTTAATCTGGAGGGAGATACAAGCTCCCAACTGCTCTGAATTCCAGTTCTGGGAGTGAATTTGGGGACCCTGACTCATATGAAGAGACACTGGACTGTCTGGGACGCAGACGTGCCTGCAGCATTCATGGTTCCTGCATGGGGCCATGGGACACGGACCCCAGGACCTCTCTGAGGCAGAGCAGACTGGCAACCATTGCAGTTTGCTCCACCTTCATGATTCCCTAAGAGCCCTCCCCACCCAATTTACCACCCCACCCAAGCTGTGTACAGAGGCTTTTGTATATGAATGGCCTGGCCCTTCTCCACCTAAAAACTTGTCAAACTGTAGCTGGGTCAGAGAACCCCAGAGCTTCCAAAAGAAGGCCTAAGGCTTGTCAGCAGCCTGCATTGCTTCACAGCTGCACCTCATCTAGGCACCTTCAAACCCCAAACAAAGAGTAGGAGTCTGCAGATCTCTCTGTAGCTCCTGCTGGATGGCCACAGATAATGGCTCACTTTGCACCTCCTTGGAGATCCAAAAGCCAATGTACCCAGTGGTCAGGATAAGACCATTCAAATTACAACTCTTCACATCCATAAGAGACACACTCAGGCGGCACTCAGTGAGCGCTAAAGCCCCACTGAAGCAAGTCCTGCCCCATAAGGGGGTCTCTAGCACAGCAGTTCTCCCATTGTAGACACAACTGGTCCTCACAGCCAATTGGCCTGGAGGTCAATTCCACCCAGTGATACCAACAGCAATCAAGGTTTAACTACAATAAGACTGTGCACACGGCCCACAAAGGGGAGCAGCAAGAGTGTCCACCTCAGATAATTGGGGAGGCTGAGCCACACACAAAGCTACTCTATCAACACAGGGAAGCAGGCAAAATGCAGACACAAAGAAACAGGCCACAAACGAAATAAATGGAGGGAAGCAAACTACTGGATATAGAGTTCAAAACCACACTTATAAGGTTACTCAAGAATCTTCTAAAAACCTCTGAGAAATATAGTGAGACCCTCAAGGATATGAAAAAGGACCAATTAGAAATTAAGCATATACTGACTGAAATAAAGAATAACTTACAGAGATCCAACAGCAGACTAGAGGACCCCAAAAATCAAGTCAAAGATTTGAAATACGAAGAAGCAAAAAACACCCAACCAGAAAAGCAAAAGGAAAAAAGAATACAAAAACATGAAGATAGTACAAAGAGCCTCTGGGACAACTTCAAGCGTACCAACACCCGAATTATCAGGGTGCCAGAAGGAGAGAGAGCAAGATATTGAAAACCTATTTGAAGAAATAATGACAGAAAACTTCCCCTACCGGGTGAAAGAAATAGACTTACAAGTCCAGAAAGCACAGAGGACCCCAAATAAAAGAAATCCAAAGAGGCTCACACCAAGACACATCATAATTGAAATGCCAAGGGCAAAATACAAAGAGAGAATCTTAAAAGCAGCAAGAGAAAAACAGTTAGTTACCTACAAGGGAGTACCCATATGACTGTCAGCTGATTTCTCAACAGAAACTATGCAGGCCAGCAGGGAGTGGCAAGAAATATTCAAAGTGATGAATAGCAAGAACCTACAACTAAGATTACTCTACCCAGCTAAGCTTTCATTTAGAATTGAGGGTCAGATAAAAAGCTTCACAGATAAGAAAAAGCTAAAGGAGTTCATCACCACCAAATCAGTATTATATGAAATGCTGAAGGGTATTCTTTAAGAAGAAGAAGAAGAAAAAGGTAAAGATAAAAATTATGAACAATAAAGTGACAACAAATAAATATCTATCAACAAGTGAATCTAAAAATCAAATGAATAAAAAATCTGATGAACAGAATAAACTGGTGAATATAATAGAATCAGGGGCATAGAAAGGGAGTGGACTGACAGTTCTCAGGGGGAGGGGGATGTGGGTGTGCAGGAAGAGACTGGAGAAAATCGTACCCCTATGGATGAGGACAGTGGGGGGTTTGAGGGGTAAGGAGAGGGAGTGGGGCAGGAAACGGGTGGAGGGGAGCTATGGGGGAAAAAGAGGAGCAACTAATAATCTGAACAATAAAGATTTATTTTAAAAAAGAAGATACAGGATTGAGTTGCAAAATTTGCAGAAACAAACAGGAAGGATGAGTGTGAACTTGTTCATCAAATCTGGGTGTTTAGAATTAAAGCTAATGTTTCCAAATCTTAAGAGATGTTGGATTTTGTTTTACTGAGAAGCTGGCCAGGCTACCAAGGTCTCACAGTCCCCTTACTGATGGCCTTCACTATATGGACCACAGGATAGGACAGGGTGTTGGAGCATGGGATGGGGGCCCACATTCCCATTTACCACACAGTGATCTTTTATTTTCTTTTGGATTAACAGTCTTCAAAAAAAATTTCTTAATTAATTAATTAATTATTTTGTCAATAATGGGTCTCTTGGTTCATCATGTCCTAATGGAGATTGGCAGTATGGCTCCAAAAGAAGCTTATTACCTACCCTTTACAGAACTTGTTTTCCCCCATCAAACTACTTTGTTCAGGCTTATGAATCTTGGGACCTTGCCACAAAGGATTTGTTTACTTGTACATATATTCGTTCCTCATGTCCTGTCCCAGATAATTTGACCTCACAGCCTCAACCATTAAGTAAATTCAGATTTCTCCCTACTCCAAATGTATCAGTCTTATATTTTCAAAAGCATTAAAGAAAAATGTTTTGAGACCTAAACACTAAATATTAGTTGTCAACACAGTAGAAACTCAAAAGATAATTTCTAGTCTTCTATTTCATACTAACTGTCCTAAGATTGCTGTTGATTTCTCCTAAGGATTAAATTTAGACGCTACATTTTATTTTGTCCCTAGAAACATCTCTATGACAACCAAAGGGAAGTCCTAATTTTGCAAACATGGCTTCAGTGGTATTTTGACAGATAAAGTGGTTACTCAATTATTTAGAATTTGGGCAATGAGTGAAAGTGTGGAATTATAGAAAAGCATTCTTTGTGCTCTAGATAGCCCTGCAGAGAAACGGCTAATGATCAACTAAAAAGGTATTTGCCTCTGATATGACCTCTGCTCAAAATTCCAAACAGTCATCTCACCTTTCCACCCACTCTTCCTGTCTTCTCAGGTTCATCCCATTTTCTATGTGAAGCCACCCTCATCCTAGCTAATGATCAAAAGTAGAGCTCGCTAGCTGCGCTGGTCAAGTTTTCCCTGTGCCAGTCATTTTAGATGTGGCCGCTTTCTCCTTAGGCACACTTTCTTGTGCAGCCAATGTTACTAAAACAAGGAGTATTTAACAAGGCAAATATATTGTGAAATTTGTTTTAATGCTTTGACTCACAAGTGGCTTTTAGGAGCTCAGAGTTGAAGCTTTTTATTGGTGTTTACTCTGGTGCTCCAAGAGTGTATGGGCTAAGTGTTTCAGGAGAGGTCAAGCATACGGATTTAAGCATTAGATAGAACCCCTTGTAAACCTGACTCATACTTTCCAGCTAAAAGTCTCTGTAGTATTTTCTTTCATTGTTGTTGTTGTATTTTCTTTACGGAAAGTAAGTGTACCTACCCTGTAGGATTATTGTAAGTAAAAAATATATATCCATTTAAGGCAATCAGCACAATGCCTGGCTGTCACCTGTTAGGAAAGTACCACATACATGGTGCTCTCCAGACAAAAAGTGTTAACTGAATCAATCTACTCAAGTTCCGGAGGTGCAAAGAACTTCTTTAGGAAAAGAAAGAGAATGGTTAATCCTTTCTGAGAAATGAATATTTGGATGGGCTTCAGATATTTGATAAAGTCAAAGATAATGGCCTAGTAATTAAGAAGAGGTTGCTTACTATAAACACGAGAAATGATATTTAAAAGAGCAACAAGATATTAGAAAAACTGGTACAAGGAGGTGGTCATTATTGAGCAGGTCTGAATAAAATGGAAGATACAAGAGAGTCAGACACAGAATGCAAATACTAAGAGAAAGGCTCATGGGGATGAATAATTTTCAGTGAAGTGGAAAGCACAGAATGAGGCAGAGTCAGGGTATTAAGAGAAACTGATGTTTTGTTTTGTTTTTGACTTGTTATGGGAGAGTGTTTTGTTTGTTTTTAATCTTTTCAGTTTGAAGTAATTGGCAAGAATCTAGAAATTGTGGAAAAAGGGGGAAAGGGGTAGGAAAAATAAGAGGTGGCGAGTTAAGATTGGAAAATTGGATGACTGAAATCTATATAATTTGGGATAGAAGCTTTCGAAGCCTAGTGTCCAGATAATCTGCTTATAACCAGCTCCCAAAGGGAGGTAGGATTGGTAATTAAACTACTTTTTACTTTAACTGAAAAAGTCACAAATACCTATTTGGCTCTAAATTTATTAATAAAAATAGTTTCCATCCTTTCCTAATCTGATGAAACGACCTTTGATCCATCATTTAACTTCTGTGCAAATATCACCACCCTGCTTAATGGAGATGTTTTGAGAATGTTGAATGTTTGGGGTGGAACTTATGTTAGGGGGGAAATGTTATGATGTTTAACTTTTATGGCTCTATGAAAGCTTGGTTAGTTTCACTACCTACAGTCCACTCTCTAAAAGCAAATTGGGTACTTTGGGAATCTTACCAAATTTTTCTAGGCTACTTGACTTCTTCATTGTGTTTAAGAAAAGAATTTACTACTAGTTCTCCAGAACATTTATATGTTGTATGTGTTTGTTAGGTACTAAGCAGTTATTTACTCCTGCAATTTTTATTCCAGTTTTAAAGATGAGAAAGCAGAAGTAGAAGGAGTAGTCATTTAGCTAATCCTTGTCTCAAAAATGCCCATACTTGTTCACACTTTCTATGTAACCTAAAATGGTATTTGAGATGTTGGGAAATGTCACAGTCAGTTTTTTATTTCTTTTCTTTACTGTTTGTTTGTTTGTTTGTTTGTTTAAAGTATTACATATATCTCCTTTTTCCCTCACAGACATTTTTAAGTTCAGAACTGTGCTCAGCCCCCTGCACCCTCATATAAGAATGAAAGTCTCTCTGAGCACCTCTAAACTCTCCTAACGTCTGAGTGTTCATCTCAGATAGTCATCTTGATTTTACCTCTGGACTTCATTATAATTGGGTTATAGCAACAGGGCAGGAGAACATTATATAGCTGAGAAGCATTTCAAATTAGAAATACCTGAAAGCAGGCATGACACCAGTTTTGAAAACTTAATTTCCAAGGCATTGTTAAAACCATCAGGCGTTACTATAAAACCAGGCTGAGAAGTGAAGCTTTATTTATAATCCAAGTGATGACATATGGTGGAACAAGTCTATATAATAAAAGCCTAATATGCTAAGTGTCCGACAGTTCATTCAACTGTTCGACCAGTCGCTATGATGCACACTGACCACCAGGGAGCAGACATTCAACATAGGAGCTGCTATGACACACGCAGACAAATGGCACCATGGACTTGGCACCCACAAAGCAACACTGGGCTTCCCCCAAGTGGGACACAGAACCTGCCACCACCCTGGAGCAACAGCCCACCAAATCGCAGCAAATGCTGCCAAGAACTCATAGCAAAAAATGCAGCCCACAGCCTAGTCCAGCCCCCCCCCCCCCACATAAACAGTGGCTGTGGTGCCAGGTAATGACACCACTTAGCAATGCCCAGCTTCCTCTCCCTAGTGACTAGCCTCCTTGCAGTTTCTTCAGCCCAGGAACACAACTTGCTTTAAACATTTTACACTTTAACCAAATGTCTGTGAAGCATTTTCCCATGCCTCGTCTCATTTGATACTCAAATAAGTCCTGGAGTAGGTAGATAGGAGACTCAGTGGAATCCTATTTTCCTTCCATTAGCCAGAAAATGGAGAGTTAGAAAGCTTAGAAACTTGACCCGACTGAAAATAAGTAAGAAATGGTGGACCTTGAAAATGACTTTGGTTTTTCTCATTGCACAGAATATAGTCAAATACTGCTGCAGGTAGTATTTTACGCTTTGTTCTTCCTGTGTGATCTACAATAATAATCTGCTTCATGTTGATATTTACTGCTATGTTACTAACAATTACCTGAAAGAAAAGTTGGGGTGCTTCACTGAGCTGGAAAAAGTTTAGCTAAATCAGAAAGCAGGTCTAATTAAGCAAGTTTATTCTCTACATATAAAAGGCTAAGTTGACTCATGCATGCACAATACATATAAAGCTTTTGCTTGTGCCAATCCACACGTGTTTCGATCTGTCATTATCAATTGTGAATTTGGTTGACAACCTCTATTATAGAGAAAGGGTGAATAGCAATATTAAAATATTTCTTCTAATGAATTTTCTTTCAGTTTACACAAATTTGTGCACTGGGCCACTAGTTCTATATAATAAAAGCCTAATATGCTAAGTGTCCAATCATTCATTCGACTGTTCAACAAATCACTATGATGCACACTGACCACCAGGGTGCAGATGCTCTAACCAATAGTTAGCTTGTTGCTGGGGTTCCAGCTGAATGGGACTGAGCGAGACCAGCAGACATGCCCTGGAGCCCTCCCACAGTTCCTCCCTGGCCCCAATCTTGCACCGGTGGGGTCCCTCAGCCTGGCCTACACCCTCTCACAATCTGGGACCCCTCATGGGATGTCAGAGAGCCAGTTTCAACCCAATCTCCACAGGCCAGGCCGAGAGACCCCACTGGTGCACAAATCTGTGCAGCAGGCCTCTAGTGGTTTATAAAAACAACAGCACAACATTTGAAAGTAGTTAAAGGCCTATTTTGACCTCATAAGGTCTATAAATATGGCTTAAAAGTAGCAAAGCTGGAACTAGAGCCAAGTCTCCAGAATCCCCATCCAGTATGCTTCCCATTACGTCAAGTAAAGCTGCCTGGTCAGGAGGATCAGAAGGATAGATTAAAAATAGCCCTGACCAGTTTGGCTCAGTGGATAGAGCGTTAGCCTGGGGACTAAAAGGTCCCAGGTTCGATTCCAGTCAAGGGCATGTACATCAGTTGTCGGCACATCCCCAGTAGGGGGTGTGCAAGAGTCAGCTGATCGATGTTTCTCTTCCATCAATGTTTCTAACTCTCTGACCCTCTCCCTTCCTCTCTGTAAAAAATCAATAAAATATATTTTTAAAAAATAATAATAATCCAGGAGGAAGAACCAAGATGACAGTGTAGGTAAACGTTCAGTACTCGCCACCTCCCACAACTACATTAAAATTACAACTAAAATACAGAACAGCCATCATTCAGAACTACCTGAAAGCTGGCTGAATGGAAGTCTTACAACTAGAGAAGTAAAGAAGAAAGCATATTGAAACTGGCAGGAGGGGTGGAGGCACAGAACGGGCTGGTCTGACACCCATGTGAGCCATATTTTTAATTGGGAGGGATATCTCAGCTTCAGACACCAACCACCCTGTGAGGAGCAAGGGTTCCAGAGGTGGGAAGAGACATCCCCATAACTTGGGGCTGTAAAAACCAGCAGAGATTGTGGCTGAGTAACACGGAGTCTGCTGGAGACCCAGGTATTCCTCTTAAAGGGCCAGTGATCCCTCTGAGCTACAACTGGGACCCAGGGATATAAGGGAAGAAACTGGGTTGTCTGGTATCCAAGGCAGGATCTTGGGGACAGATTTCTCCCAAACAAGGGTTCTCACAGGGGTCGTTGTTCCTGTACTGGGACTTTTCCCATGGCAGAGATGACTGGTAGCCATATCTGAGTCTCCACCAGCATAGCCCACGCTGTTCACTTAATCCTGGAGATTCCCTGAGGCTTTGCCCATCCATTGTGCAACCCCACCTGAGCTGTTTGCAGCTGCTTTCCCATATGAATGGCCTGTCCTGGTGCATTGCTAAAATCTTTCAAACAAGCAGCAGCTGGTGTCAATGTACCCCAAAACTATCAATAAAAGACCCAAGACTCACCTGTCTTGCTTCACAGCTGGGTCTCGCCTGGGCACTTCCTAGCCCAATACAAATAGCCATCTGCAGATCTCTCGATAACTCCTGCCAGGTGGCTGCAGGTAGTGGCTAACTGTGCACTTTCCAGGAGGCCCTAGAGCCAATGTACCTGGTGGACATACCAGATTACAACTCTACACATGCTCAAGCGACACACTCAAGAGGCAGACTCAGTGAGCACAAAGGCCCCATTGAAGCAAGTCCTGCTCCATAGAGGTGTCTCCTGCACAGCAGATCTTCTATTTTAGACTCAGCTGGTCCTCACAGCCAAATAGCCTAAAGGTCAATCCTCCCAGTTATGGCAACAGCAATCAAGGCTCAACTACAACAAGACTGTGCACACAGCCCATACAGGGGCACACCTACCATGCCCAGCTCAGGTCACTGGGGAGGCTGAGTCATACAGCAAGCTAACCTATTGGTTAGAGCATCTGCACCCTGGCGGTCAGTGTGCATCACAGCGATTTGTTGAACAGTCGAATGATTGGACTACATACTATACAAGGTCACTCTACCGATTCCAAGAGACATAACAGCTCTACCTAATACATATAAACAAATACAGGGACACAGCTAAAATGCAGAGAAAAAGAAACGATACAATGAAAGAAATGGAAGCAAGCAAACGACTGGATAGAGTTCAAGACAATGGTTATAAGGTTACTCAAAGGCCTTAATGATATTTTCAAGGGACTTAGTGAGACTTTCAAGGATCTTAGTGAGAATGTCAAAGACATGAAAAAGGACTAGTCAGAAATTAAGTATATAGTAATTGAAATAAAGAATAATTCACAGGGATTCAAGAATAGATTAGAGGATTCTGAGAATCAAATCAACGATTTGGAATATGAGGAAGCAAAAAACACCCAATCACAGCAGCAAAAAGAAAAAGAATCCAAAAATACGAAGATAGTGTAAGGAATCTCTGGGACAACTTCAAGTGTACCAATATTCACATTTATAGGGGTGCTAGAAGGAGAACAGAGAGTGCAAGATGTTGAAAACCTACTTGAAAAAAATAGTGACAGAAAACTTCCCATACCTGGTGAAAGAAATAGACTTACAAGTCCAGGAAAGCACAGAGTCCCAAGCAAGAGGAACCTAAAGAGGCCCACACCAAGACACATCATAACTGAAATGCCAAGGGTTAAAGACAAAGAGAGAATCTTAAAAGCAGCAAGAGAAAAGCAGTTAATTACCTATAAGGGTGTGCCCATACGAGTCTCAGCTGATTTCTCAACAGAAACTTTGCAGGCCAGAAGGGAGTGGCAAGAAATATTCAAAGTGATAAATAGCAAGAATCTACAACCAAGATTACCCAGCAAAGCTATCATTTAGAATTGAAGGTCAATAAAGAGCTTCACAAACCAAAAAAAAACAAAAAACAAAAAAAACTAAAACAACAGGAGTTTATCACCACCAAACCAGTATTATATGAAATATTGAAGGATATTCTTTAAGAAGAGGAAGAAGGAATACATAAAAAATATGAACAAGATCAGCACTCGCGGAACCCGGAAGAGAGGTGGCAGTGGAGGGATAGTTGGGGAGGCCAGAAGCTGGAAAGAGCTGAGCCGGAGGTCCATGGGGCACGGTGTCCACCCCTCGGACCAGCGCTCCCGCTCATCGGGACCCGGAGCCGCGGTGCATCAGTAACACTGAGAGTGGGGGTGGACCATGGGCCTTTGCAAGTGCCCCAAGAGCAAGGTGACAAAACCTATTCTGCTTCGAACACTGGGTCAACGTCTGTGAGCACTGCCTGGTAGCCAATCACGCCAAGTGCATCGTACAGTCTTACCTGCAGTGGCTCCAAGATAGCGACTACAGCTCCAATTGCCGCCTGTGCAACACACCCCTGGCCTCGTGAGAGACGACCCGCCTTGTCTGTTATGATTTCTTCCACTGGGCCTGCCTCAATGAACGTGCTGCCCAGCTACCCCGAAATACAGCGCCTGCTGGCTACCAGTGTCCCAGCTGCAGTGGCCCCATCTTCCCCCCAAGCAACCTGGTTGGCCCTGTGACCTCTGTGCTGAGAGAGAAGCTGACCACGGTCAACTGGGCCCGGGCAGGACTGGGCCTTCCTCTGATCGATGAGGTGGTGAGCCCGGAGCCCGAGCCCCTCAACACTTCTGATTTCTCTGACTGGTCCAGCTTTAATGCCACTACCCTGGCACAAGGAGAGATAGCCAGCACTTCTACTGCCCCAGCCTTCTACAGCCAAGTCCCCCAGCCCCGCGCACCCCCCAACCGACCTGAGCAGCACACAGTGATCCACATGGGCAGTTCCAAGCCCTTGACTCACGCTTTGGCCCGGAGGAAGGTGTGTGATACACCGGATGATGAGCAGGCACCAGGCCTATACAGGGATTGTGATGATGACAAGTACCATAGCCGGCCTGCCCTGGGCTGGCTAGCCCAGCTGCTCAGGAGCCCGGACGGGTCCCATAAGCGGCCGCTGACCCTGCTCCAGCGGGTGGGGCTGCTGCTGCTGCTGCTGGGCCTGCTGGGCTTCCTGGCCCTTCTTGCCCTCATGTCTCACCTGGGCCGGGCTGCAGCTGACAGTTATCCCAACCTGGACCCACTCATGAACCCTCACATCCGTGTGGGTCCCTCCTGAGCCCTTGCTTGTGGCTGGGCCAGCCTAGGACCTGGGGCACTGACAAGGGGAGATGGGCAGTTCTGAGGGCCCTTCGCTGCTTCTTTTCCTCAAGTCTGAGACACTAAGATCCCAGACCCAAAGCCGAGTCCACTAGAGGGGCTGCAGGCTGGGCCTGGGGTCCCTGCAGATCAAGTGTCTGTCTTGACCTGCTTCCCCTGGGTCTCTGGCCTCCCACCCCAAACCATGAAGGAGCTGACAGGTGGAAATAAATGGCAGACTTTATTAAAATTCAAAAAAAAATATGAACAATAAAATGGCAATAAATACATATCAACATTTGCATCTAAAAATCAAAATTAATGAACAAGAAATTTAATGGTGAATAAAAGAATCAGAGGCATGGGAACATGGAATAGACTGATGAATCTCAGAGAGAAGGGGAGGGGGGGTGGGAGGAGATTAACCAAAGATCTTACTAGTATAAGACAACACAGACAATAGGGTGGTGAAGGCCTGGGGCAGGGCAGGAACCAGGTGGAGAGAGGCAATGGGAAGAAAAAGGGAGACATCTGTAATATTCTCAACAATAGAGATTTTTAAAAATAATAAAATAATCCAGAAACGTGATAGCATAAGTGAGGTCTTCTATTCAGGGGAGAGTTTGGGCTCCTCCAGTTCCCAGTGCAGTCATGAGGATTTGTCTGCATGTGCTAGCAGATTAGGAGATCTCCTTCCCTAGAAACCATTAAAAGGTCATAGGAAAAGTGTCCGGATGAATTGTCTTCAAGGCAGAAAATTAGATATCATATTGATTTACAATGAGATAAACCATTGGCCCTTTAGTTTAAACACCCACAAGCTTTCCAAATCTATTATTACCATTACCATCCACATTTCCCACTTATATTTAAACTGAGCTTCTTGGAATAAAGGTGTTTTCTGTTTCATTTCTCAGGTTGTAGTTTCTCGATCGGGATCGTCAACACCTCATGTGAATTTTCATCTGGATTCCCACCCTGTGTCTCCAGAAATGATTGTGGAGCACCCATTAACTCAAAATGGCTACACATTGGTGGTCACGGGGAAGAAGGTAAGTGCATCCTTCCTGAGTGGGTATTTACTGCCAGTGCCAGGAGGGCCTTTCTGACTTCTCTCCTTTGTCTTGGATTCACCTGTCGAGTATTTCAGAGATCTTCTGAAATCAAGTTAAATTTTTATTTTAGGGAAGACAGCAGCTAAGGGAGATTCTCTTCATAATATATACTTTCCCTTTTCTCCTATATTTCTCAATGAGAAAAACAAATAGACTGAATCAGTATTACAGTCCCAAGGTAAGAACTCTAGTACAGGCAGATTGACCCTAAAATGCATATTGGAATTTGATGCCAAACAGTAACCCATTTTCTCTGAGAGAAGGAGGTGCATCTTGATGCTGGAATGATATGTAAATGTACTTACAATTTCCTGGAGGCTCAAGTGTGCTTTCCAGATGCTTAATTATACTCCTGTTACTTTAAAATTGTCTCACTAAGAGCAAAATGTCTCTAGTAAGTAGAACCTCTAGCTGGCGTTCCCTGGACATCATGGTAACTTCTATCATATACATGCCTGCAGAAGAGGGGAGAAAGGAATTTGATGTCTTTTACTCTAATCATGTATCATTATTACATGACTAGGGGCCCGGTGCACAAAAATTTGTGCACTCGGCGTGGAGGGAGTCCCTCAGCCCGACCTGTGCCCTCTCACAGTCTGGGACCCCTCAGTGGATGTCCTATGATGGCCCCAGTCTGCCAGGTGCCTTCTGTGTGTGTGTGTGTGTGTGTGTGTGTCATCACTGGGGACCTGCCCCCAGCCCCATCAGAGGCTC
>PVJC01033024.1:0-19562 GCA_004026665.1 Murina feae
CCGTTCTATGAACATAGAATTCTAAGTCTGTCTCACACAAATGGTTTATGTTAGTGCTATGCATTGCTCAGTGAGACACCAGAACATAAAAGACAACCAGAAAAAAAAAAAAAGGTAATACTGTAACAGCTCTGATTTATAGCCCCCATTTATTTTGTTTAATAAAAGGAATTGTCGGATTAAAAGGAGGGAAGATTCACTAAAAAGACTCAAATAGAGGCATGAATGTTAACAAAGACATGCTTTCTTTATTTCATCATTTATTTTTCTAAACCTTGAAACCCATATGGCACTGAATTTTTTTAATCATTTTACCATAAGCATGAGACTATAACAAAACAGCCTTCTTAATTCCTGATGAGAAATATGCATATCCACTGGGTATTTAAAATATCTTATTTTATAGGGTTTTGATTAAGAGACTGAAACAATGGCCCTCCCTTCTCCTGGGATCACATGAACAATGAGCTAAAGACAATATTCCACAGAAGTGGGTGGGCCACAACCTGAGCCAGCTGTGCGGATCCACCACAGACTGTCTCCCCCGTCTCTCCTGTTCAAAAGAGCACAGGGCTGGGAGTGTCCTGCCTCAGACAGAAAACAAACATCATGGGGCAGACAGAAGGAGTGCAGGCTTTGAAACAGGAAGAGATGGCTTCTAGTGCCCTAAACAGGACAGCTGAGTTAGATGAAGAAAGAGGGTCTTCTCCTAACTGATCAGTAGCCACATGGCTGCAGAACAGAGTGAGGGGAAATGTCCTAGGTACCTGCTGTCTTACCTCTAGGGTGCAGATGACCTGAAGTCAGAGAAGAAGGCCCAAGAGCCATTCTGCTGACATGCTGGACAAAAGAAGCCCACAGATCTCAGAGCCTGGTCAACCCCAATCTACTCTTAGGCTCAAACATAGACTATCTTCCCTTAGCAGTCAACCCTCCTGTTTGTAATTCCATATAAAGCATCAGTACTAGTGTTTATTTTTGTGTTTAATTTATTTAATAGCACTATCCCTTCAAACATTTGAGAGCCTGATGCAATCATCTGCCAGGAGAAGGGCATCCTTGCAGTGGGGGTAGGAGGAACCAGAGCTCAGTGCTGTGAGGGAAGAGGATGCTGTCAGAAATGAGAGCTCAGGTGGGCTAGGTAAGACTGAGAGCTCTTTAGGCGGCTTCCCTCAGGCCTGGCCCATCTCCCTCACAAAAGATTAAGCTCTGAGTTGAATTTTTACTGGGCCAAGTGGGTAGTGTCCACTTCAATGTTCTAAAGTTACCTCGGATTTTCAACTACTCCCTGTTAGAGAGATGGCTCCCAACACCTCCTTCCTTTCGCCTCTAGACCTGGGCCAAACCACAGGTGCCTCCCTTGTCTGTGGAGCTGGCCTTTGATGTCTGCGGATACACTCCTGGCTTGGTTTGCCTGTACATTAAACGTTTTGTATCCAGGGCCATATTAAACATGGCTGCGACTTACTGAGCACAGCAGAAAGGACGTTTTCCCAAATAGTTGGCAGATGCCAGATGACTTGCTCTGCAGAGGGCGCAGTCCCACACGCGGCTGGGAACTGCAGTCCACACAGGGTGTGCCCCACAGCTCACTGCCAGATCACGTCTTGGCAGCTGACCAACATGTTCTATTAAGATCAGACACTTCCAATTTCAGGCAAAGTTTCCCGAGAATGTTTAATTCACTAATAATTAAGAACATGGACAAAGCATGGGACAAGGGAAGGGTCTAGAGCTGAAGATGGAATTCTATTTGGGTTTCTGAGGGATCTAACAACAACAACAACAACAACAAAAAAAAAACACAACCAAAAACAACTCCCAAGGAACTAATTAAAGCCATACAATGACCGAGCCTTGATTACGTGCAGGGAAATGGACATCTCTCATCTGTTTCTAATAGATCCTCTTCACTAGCTCCTGCGTGGTCCCAAAGCTTTCCTCTTTATCTGCCTTTCTCCATTCAGTCAAGTGTCACCCTGTGAGGTCAATGCCTCTCTTTGCTGTACATTCCTATGACAACACAAAGAATGAGGGTGCTCTTGTATGAACCTCCGTGCAGCACCCTCCCTGACTGGTATGCCCACCTTCCTTCTATCATCCCTCTTATCCATTCTCTGCACAGCTGCCATCTTTCTAAAACTCTTGACATAGTAGCATCACACCTCAGATTAAAAGGTTTCAATGACTCTCACTGCCACCAGAACAAAGTCCAAACTCCTCAACATGACCTAAGACTTTCCAAGATCAGCCGTACTGATGTTTCCTGACTCTTCTTCTGTCCTTCTCCAGCCCTCTAGCACACGGGGTACTTCTGACTCCCCCCTCCAACATGAGGTTCTTCTGATTCCCCAATGCACCGACCGAACTGCCTAGCTGCAGAGCTGCTCATACCAACCTCAGGACTGCTATAGCCACTGCCCTCAATGAGCATGTGTGTCATTCTGCTGAATTACTCAAAAGCCTTCCTATATCTCCTACTAGTCTTGAGGACCTCCGATTATACTACTCACCTTTGCTTCTCCAACACTCAGCATAACATCTGGCACCACATAAATGTTTGCTGAGTGAATGGGCAGATTTTTTTCTAATGGAGATAATTCTATTTAGTTGTGCAATCCCTTAAGGTTCCAAATTAGACAGGGTTTCAGCAACTGGTGAGATATCACGGAGCTTCTGCATAATGTACTGTTTCCTAAAATATCATGTACATTTAAAAATTTCAGTAGACCTTTAGGAGTCATAAAAAATTTATTCTGCTACCTTTTCAAACCCACCAATTATACATTATAATTGCCTGTTCAAATGCAGTAAACCATATAACTAAATAAGTTCAATGTTCAGAACCCTGAGTGAGCAGACTGATCCTTTCAAAAGAGATTACTCTGGCTTATGTTTGGCTTGGTACCACAGAGAAGCTTGTTTTTAATCTCTTCATAAATACCACTGCACAAGTGAGGAGAGTGTGTTTTGTGGGGTGGTATTCAGAAAACCAGGACCTTTGGGTCCTTCGGGGGACAAGTAGCCAGTCCAGCTCCCTAGTAAGGGGCTCAGCGTGTTCCATGTGACATGGCTTTGCAGTTAAAACTGCTATCCTCAAAAATAAAGCTATGTTACCTAGACAGAGGAAGAAGGCTGCAATAAGAACCCTAGCCCCTTAGCTCCCTCCCAACTGGAGGTCATCAGCCAGGTACACAAAGAGCTTTCCGAACGGTCAGATCTCATCAGATTCTCATCCATCTGTGAGAATTCAATTTTTAGGGCGAACATTGTCTCTGAATTACCAATTAAGAAAAGTGACTTTTAGGAGGGTTTATTGCTAATCCAAATACCCAGCTTAGTAACTGACAGACCTGGGGCTAACATCTAGGGTCACATAACTAAGTCTTGGATCTTGCTACTGACCCTATCACCCAGAGCATCTACCATCCCTCTGAGTCATCTGCATTCCACCAGGTAACATAACCTTGAGGGAGGTATGAGCAAGCATAGTTTCTCTGGTTTTCCAGTTGTTTGTGTATGGTGCTGTATGTCTATCTTCAGAATGCAATTCTAATTGCTAAAGAAACCATACCTTTGTGTGAACGCCTAGCATAGTGAAATGCTTCACGTTAAACCATGCCCACTATTTACATATTGCAGTATGGATACCAATGAACTTTCCTTCCAGAAGGCACACTCCCCCATGTGCTTCTCATTCATGTGTAAGGTTTCACAAGTGCATACAACAGCGTTTCACTCAAATCCCATGCGTTTACCAGCACACCACCACGTGCTGGTCTTATTCAGAGCAGCATTGCTGCTCCTGGGATGCCATCCAAACTCTTATTTTAAACACCATGGAGCAGAGATGATGCTTTACCAATAAAATGCTAAGCACATGGGGAAGACCTGATTCGAGGGCTTCTGACATCAGGGGACCTTGCTGAACTTCATCTGTCCCCTGTGGATTTCTTGCACACACGCAAGGTAGACACAGGCGGCTCAAACCCACGCAGAACACACTTGGCAGCGGCCAGGCTCCGCCACACAGCCCTGGAGGAAAAGGCAGAAGTGCAGACACAGCAGGGCCCATGAAGGTTTTGTGCCTGGTAATATGTTAAAGGGCATCTCACAGTTCTGAGGCCAAAACCGAGGTTTTCTTTTCTTTGAGGACTTCTGCTTTTGTTTTTGTTTTTGTGTGCCTACATGTTGTGTCTCTCCTTCTCTTCTATTCCCCTGATCTGCCACCTTCCTCTATGCCCTTACAACCTCCAAGGCAGCTGGTGCCAAGATCCCAAACCATTCATTTCTTCAATGCATATTTAGTGCTCACCATGGATAAAACCCTGTTGTAGGAACTCTAGCAAATGCAGAGGTGTATTTTCAAAAAATGATGGTTTGTAATACACCAAATAATTATGGTTTGCTACTCTCATAGAGATTTTGTTTTCTATTTGGGAAGAAAGTGAAGTCTTATAGTTACAAATAAATTATAATAAAGAACAATATTCAATGACTGCAATAGATACAGTATAAATACATCTCTACCTGCTTAGCTATCTCTGTCATAAGATATCATCTTGGTTTAATTCTTCCTCTATCTGTGTGGCATTCACATGAATGAACAATAAACATGTAAGTAAGTATGTTAGAAGCAGATAGGCAATACAGTGAGAAAAATAAAACCAAGCAAGGTGAAGGGGGCCAGGAGGGTATGGCAGTGGCAAGGGCCTCACTGAGAAGGTAAGACCCGGGAAAAGATTTGCTGGAGGTGAGGGACAGCTAGGTAGAGAATGTACCAGATAGAGGGAACAATCTGAGAAAAGGTCCTGAGGCAGGAGTGACATAGGAGCCCCTCCCCACTCCGTGGGACCCAGTGTGGCTGCAGGTGAGAGTAAGGAGGGGAATGGGGGCCAGTCAGGGAGGCAGTGGGTAGACATGGACCCTTCAGACCACGGTAGGGCCTTCACTAAGGGACTCTAAACACAGGAGTGATGTCATGTGACCTGCCTTTTAAACTACTTAAATAATCACTCTGGCTACTCTGTTAGGAGTAAGGCTGAAGGGAGCAAGGACAGGATCCAGAAGACTTGATAGGAGGCTCTTGTATTAACCAAGGCAAGAAAGGATAAGAGCTGTGGCCCTGGTCACAGCAGAAGGAATGCTACCTGATGACTTACTGTTACCCCTCCCCATCCTTTTTTTTCTTTTTAATTAAGATTTTTAAAAATATGTTTTTACTGATTTTTAGAGAGAGGGGAAGGGAGAGGGATAGAAACATAGATGAGAGAGAAACATCATTAATCAGTTGCCTCCTGCACGACTCCTACTGAAGAATGAGCCCACACCCCAGGTATGTGCCCTGAGCAGGAATTGAACCCATGACCTCTTGGTTCCTGGGTCGAAGCTCAATGGCTGAGTCACACTAGCCAAGCTTCTCCCCATCCTTTTCCCTGTAGCCTGCTTTCCAAACCCTCCTTACTCTCCCCAAGGCTTCACCTCACCTGAGCCAACCTAAGCCCAATTCACCTCTGAATTTCTCAATAGCCAGTCCTCTCTTTGCAGTTCAGAGATGGAACTCTCTCTCCTCTCTTTCCTGAATTCTTCCCCCCCCACCTCCACCCCATGTCCCATCGCTAAAGCATTTTGCCTCAAAAGACATCCCCATTCTATCTTGCATCTTCAATCTCTTCTCCATTCCTGGACTTCCCTCCTTAGCCCATTCTCGCATCTCCCCAATCCTGATAAAAACCTCTTGTTATTGCTGAGCCAAATGATTCCTTCTCTCTCCTACTAGTTAATGCTAATCTCTGTGCTGAACCCATTCACTTCTTCAGCCCTGGCTAGAAAATATCTTCATTGGCAAAGACTCTAAGGACCTTTCTCCCAGCTCATCAGCCAGGAGTGTGTGACTGCCGCTCAGTTGCCTGCCTTCCTCTACCTCCTCTTGCTGCCTTCCAAAACTCCAAGTTTCCTGGTTCTGTTCTTATTTCCTGTATCTGCTTCCCACCTCCCTTCTTCCCAGTGAAGGTACTCCCCACGATGGGAGATGGGGGCCCCATAAGCACTCTTCTGCTCATAACCCCTTGGGCTGCTCTAACATTTCAGTGGTGAACCCTGCCTTCTCTCTGCGACTGGGCTTCTGCATTTCCAACACTGAAAGGACTCTCAGCACCTGAATGTCCCACTATCTCAAATCAATAGAATGAATTCCTATGGGCCCCTGTTTATGCCACGACACTGGTCACATTCTCTTCCTTATTATTAATATTAATTACCTCCTCTCCTAAGTTTTGAACAACTTGAAAGCAGAAACTGTATCATATATTTATACTGCTAAGCATCTCCCGGCTGAGCCCTCTGCACAAGGAGTATAACCATAAACTATAAGCTATATCAATACACTCTTCAACTCAGCTGATCAGAAAAAATATGCTTTTCTTTTTTAAGGCATACTTGATTATAAAAGAATGATCTGCCCCTGTTTTAAGATTAAAATGCTTATCTCCTGAAGTTCTGGCCAATGTCAATTCAGAAATAGTACTTATGCAGGTTTCTCAGGAAGGTACAGTCCTGGACATGAATATCCCAGAAACCACAATGTTCACAGAAAGCTACATTGTTGGCCACTGAATTCTGACTGATGAAAATTTCTAGGAATTTATTTTAAAAAACCACTTTCCATCAAAAGCTCAAAACAAAGTACTGAGGTAATTTTTTGGCAGCACATGCATATAATAAAAAGTGAGGACAAAACCCCGTAGAAAAAGAAAATTCTTTAAAAAAAAAAAAAAAATCAGATGGGAAATGAGATCAGAGACTTCCAGACCCTTTGTCAATAGCGGGGCCTGGCTTCCTTTTCAGGCCAGTGGTTTGTAGATCGTTATCAGCCTCATGTAAGCCGAAGAGGAAAAGAAACAGAGGAAAAATAAAAATCAGGATGTTATTTAAAGGGAAATGGATTAACCACACTTTCTATACAATGCTGAGAACATGAGGATTCTCCTGTATTCAAACATTTTCAAAAGTGAACATTTCTAGGATTGCCAATTATTAATAATCTTTGCTTTATACTCCCATCTTTCCTTTAAAATTCTTTTGCTAAGAGATTTGACGTTGATAATACTCTATGAAGTACCAGTGGAAAGAGCACCAGAGAAATCCCTCCTTGTTTTGACTTTACACACAGCTTTAAGGACAGGCAGGAGGTACCAACACTGTGCCTGAGCCTTCCTCAGGGCCACAGCACAGTGGAGACAATTGGACACAATATGCGTAAGAAGCCATTAGTGAAAAGCCCAGTGTTCTTAGGTATCAATGTACACAGTGTAAGACAGTAAGCATTAGAGGAAATAAGAGTCAGGGGAGGGGAGAATTGAAGTGGCCTCAGAAGGTGAGATGGTTTTACAACAGGTGTGGGGAACCTTTTTTCTGCCAAAAGCTATTTGGCTATTTATAACAACACTGGTGGGCCGTACAAAATTATCAATTTAAAAATCAGCCTGCTATATTTGGTCAAACCTATAATTAACTCACCCCTAATGCCTTGAGAGGGAAAGACCAAATGATTTCTCGGGCCTTATACGCCCTGAAGTCCAGACGTTCCCCACCCCTGTTCTAGAAGGATGGAAAAGAAGAGATTTTGTTGGTAAAGAGCACCCCAAATCCGAGACAGAGAAAGAACAGAACAGATCCCAAAATGCCAGGGTCTGATTCTGAAAAAAGAAGGGTAGCAGACTCATAAGGGCCATGTTAGCCATGGCATTCCCGTCTCTGGCCGTAGCTGATAAAACTTTACTTCATAAATATTCTGATGGCTGAAAATTGTCCTTTTGTTTTTTAAAATCCACATTTACTTCATGTCTCTTAGGTTTTATTTTTCCCCGACCCTTAGGCAATTACCTCCCACAAACAAATCTCTCCCTAAGACTCATTTTAGGAGCTGACCAATACCAACGCTGTCCTCAAGAACGGTACAAATGTATCATCACTATGCACATTCATATTTTAGTAAGTTATTACCCTGAATATATTTGAAAGAACTTCACATAATGTTCTATTATTTTAATAGTTACCGAATATTTTAGTAAGTGTAATATTGCAAATCAACCCCCAGCGTGTACTTTGCTCACGATATGGCCCATTTGTTATCCAACTTGCTACCTTCTTCCATATGAAACAAGATACTTTCACCTGATCTAATTTGCTCCCTATCTCTAATGATACAATAGTAATTCTAGTGTATACTGCCTACGGAAATAAAAACATGGACAGACATGAGGAATCTGTGACACTGCTAAGACGTTTTGCTTATTCAGCTAACTAGACAGTTACTGAAATTACCAAGACAAACTGGCAAGAAAGCACAGGGCAAATGGCCTTACTTGATTGGAAAATAGGAGTTTCCAAGAAAACAAACAACAACATCCAAATTTAAATGGAGACCATCACAATTACTGTGGTGGGGATCAAAGCTAAAATTCAAGCTCCTTAACCTTTGGATAAACTTCCCCAAAACGGAAAATAACACTTGCTAGTTCAGTCTTGGCCAGCAAAACATCAGTGAGTTCTTTGGCCTTTCCGAGAATATTTGTGCCTGGTATCCCAAGAGAAGTAGATACAGGTTAAAAGAACAAAGACGTTTTTCTCAAAGTTTCAATTGCTTGATTCTATAACTGCTTAAACATTTAGGTTCCTTGTCTCTGGGATAAAAGATGAAATTAAATTAACCATGTCTTGTTTCTTTGGTTTGTTTGCTTAAGCAACTTTATCTCAAGGCTGCAAATACAACTTTTCATTCTAGGCTGCAAAACTTGAAATAATGTTGTTACTCTAATTAATACCAAGAATAATACATACTTCATGCTCAGAGAAACTTGAGATAACCTTTAGCTTCCCCAGAGCACACTTCAGGAAAAATATGTCAACATGTATTGCAATTTGTAATCAACTGATTAACTTCTCATGTTAATTTGTTGCCAAAATCACAGGCAGGAGGCATGGTTCTGAGGTTTCCTTTCATTTGTCCGTTAGCTGGGTAGTCTATGCAATGAAATTTTCAAAGCCTCATCCTTTTAGGCATGATTTAAAACCATTCATCAGTGGAACACATTTTGGCAGCAGCATCACACTGCGTACTTAATGGTCAATTTCATTTCCATGGCAATCTTACTTTCCAGGGAAGATCTAAAGGACAATAATTTTCTCCATATGCACTTCTAAGAAGTTAGAAAAAGTGAACATTTGTGAAAATTCTCAGCTTTGTTGTAAACTGAAGTCTCTTAAATTTGGTAGGAAAAGAAAATGTTAAGGAATATAGTTCAACAATTATCATTAACACGTAAGTTTCTAAAGAATGCACAGAATTGTATATAATAGGCTTTCTGAAAGTAGGATTAGAAAGAAGTGGTGGAGGAGGCTTTTAATGTCAAGTATTCCAATAGTACCTCTGTTTGTTTGTTTACAAGTATGTAATACTTTTAAAATTAAACAACAAGGAATCAATGAAGTTGTTAAAAAACTAAGGCAGCTCAATTCATACAAGACAGGACTCAGTCATAAAAGAATCAGATAGAGAAGCCCTGAGGTAGAGAAGGCGATTAGGTTCCAGGAGAGCGAGGGAAGTAACTAGACCTCCAAATAGACTGAGGTAACTCCAGGTTATGAGGTATCTAACACCACTGTATGGGGTTCCCAGAGGAAGAATGTTCTAGCTCCTCTCTACCCTCAGAGTTCCTGTGAGTCACTCAGCCGCAGGCCATAATCTGAAAGGCTTCTGGCAACAATCTAGAGGACAGCTCAGAGCAGGAGCTGTGGTGAGTCCTTTGCTAGCAGCTCCAAAGAACAACACCTGCCACTGCACCAGAGAGGTAGGCGTCAGGACACACCTGTTACCCCCAAACCCTTCTTTGTGAGCTCACACACAGTTCAAAGCCTCTCTCATGGCACTTTCCTGAAAGGATGCATGACAAATTCCTCTACTTCTCCCCAGCAAATCTCAACCTTAAAACTCTAAGGCACTAGGAAAAAAACCTAAATTCCTCTCCAAATAAATCTCACAAGACATAGGAGGCACTTCACTTGTGTCCATTAAAGCAGCCCACAGAATAGTACTTGCATTCAAGATGAAACACACACACACTTATATATATGACATCTACGTTGTATATATGCTTACATTTGCATACATACATACATATATAACATGTAAATTCACATCTGCATATATATGCAAAAACAATGCCATTAAAAAAATCAACTCATGAAAAAATGCCTCAAGAATATAATGACATTTCCCCCTCTTAAATAACATCATCTTTTCGTCTTTTAAAAATCCTAAATTAAACAAATAATAAAGCAATAGATAGATGGTAATTGTAAAGATCAACTGCATGATTCTATTTGCAGAAACTGAAAAGTCACTGACCTGAAAGTCATCATAAGGGAAGAGCAGCATCTCCCTTAAACAGTCGTTCAGGATCTGGGTCTTCTTCTGGACGATGACATTTTCATAGTCAAGGGGCTCGATCAGCTTTGGCTTGGCCTGGAAAGTGAAAGAGAAGGACTTGAAACAATATTTTTGTTGTGTTAATTCTCAACATGAGGATATTTTTCCCACTGATTTTCAGAGAAAGGAGGGAGGGGGAGACGAGGGGAGAGAGAGAGAGAGAGAGAGAGAGAGAGAGAGAGAGAGAGAGAGAGAGATCAATTCAAGAGAGACATAGTGATTGATTGCCCCTAATGCCCCTGACCAGGGCTTGGGATCAAACCTGCAATCCAGGCACATGACCTTGAACAGGAATCAAACCCTTGACTCTTTGGTGATCGGACCAACACTCTAACCACTTAGCAACACTGGCTAGGGCAGAACATTCTTATAGACACAAGCAATTTCTTAAGATTAAAGAACTCTGTAAATTCTACTGTATATGTGTTTGCATTTTCCTATAATTAGAGTGTGTTAGTTTTGCTACCAGGAAGAATCAGAACCAAGAGATAAAAGTTGTTTTCAAAGAAAAAGAAGACGCTTCATGGCACTCTGTCTATATATAGTCAGGCTTGCTTAATTCTTTAAAGATAAAGGAAGCTATGGATTCTGGTGGAACTTCCAGTCACGTCTTGGGTCACCCCTGGTGAGGTCAGTCCCCTTCTAAGCTTTAGGCTCTGCCAGAGATGCCCACTTAGGCTCCAGCCATGGTCTGGCAGTGGAGGCTGAATGCCCACAGTGGCTCCAACCATGACCACCTTTTCTTGGCTCAGGGCTTAAAGCATCCGCAGGCCTCACTATTTCTTATAAGACTCTATAGAACTCATCTCTGTCTATCCTGAAATATCCCTGTCTATCCTGAAATATTTACAACTTAGCTATGTAATACCTAAACACAGAAAAACCAGGCAAACGGGGAGAATAAAAGCACTACTTAAACCAGTGCTTATGGGTGAACCTCATGGGTAGAGATGGCCATCCCTACCATGCACTGAGAAGGGGAAAGAGGCAACAAGCAAGTGGGGAAAGAAAAGAGATAATGTGTCTTTTCTAACTATTCCCAAAGTTATTCTTCTCAGTAAAAATCTCTCTCATCTTTGCCAGTTATTGCCATATGTTTACTGGTCACTTCCCATTTGCAAGGCACTAATAGTGAGGTCAGGGACAGAGATACATAATTTAACTAACCATATAACACAGTATGGGAAGTGGTAAAATAGGTATACACACACATATATGGAGCAAGATTATTTCTGAAAATACTAATAAAAAAGCATCTTAACTAATAAAAGCGTAATATTAAAATTAACCGTTTCTTCGGGACGGCCTAAGCCACACCCACCAGCCAATCAGAGTGACTGTATGCAAATTAGCCTAGCCAAGATGACGGAGGCCGCAGCCCCGGTGTGTGGCTTCTCTGGAGCTGCTGCCTCCGCCATCTTGGGAGTCTCCGTCCTGGGAAGGCATCTGGCGCCCTGGGCTGCCAATGACTTCCCAGGTGGAAGCCTCCAGGGTGCCAGACCAACTGGCTGGACCCCGCGGCCCCCTCCTGGGAGGCCAATGGGGTGGCCAGCGCCACCTGATCAGCCTCCCAGGCAGAGAAGTCTTGTGGGGGGGGCGGGGAACCAGCCTGAGGGACCCCGCGACCCCCTCCTGGGAGGCCGATGCGGTGGCCAGCACCATCTGACGGGCTTTCCAGGCGGAGAAGCCTGGGGGGTGGGGGGACCCCAAGTCCCCCTCCTGGGAAGCCAATGGGATGGCCAGCGCCACCCCATCGCTTCCCAGGCGGATGGCCCAGAGGGTCAGTGGGAGCTATGGCCAACCTGAAAACTGCCCTTAGCTCCTCACCCAGGCTTGCCACACCTCCTGGGGTGAGGGTCTCCACTGGAAAGCTTGACCAGTCTGCAAACACACATTGGCCCCTCACCCAGGCTGGCCAGGCTCACCAGCAGGTGGACATCCCCAGAGGGGTCCCAAACTGTGAGAGGGCACAGGCTGGGCTGAGGAAACACCCCCCTCCCCCACCGCCCCAGTGCACAAATTTTTGTGCACTGGGCCCCTAGTCTAATATAATATCAACAAATGCTTTGTATATTACAATGATAATTAATAAATTAATATAAGAATAGCCCTGACTGGTTTGGCTCAGTGGACAGAGCATCGACCTGCGGACTGAAAGGTCCCAGGTTCAATTCCGGTCAAGGGCATGTACCTTTGTTGCGGGCACATCCCCAGTGGGGAGTGTGCAGGAGGCAGCTGATTGATGTTTCTAACTCTCTCTATCTCTCTCCCTTCCTCTCTGTAAAAAATCAATAAAATATTTAAAAAATATATATATGAAAGATGAGAAACCAAGACGGCGGCATAGGTGAACACTGGAATTGTGGTTATGTACAACTATTTTAAAACAACAACAAAAAGAAAAAAGGAACACCACCCAGACCCACAGGAAGGCTGGCTGAGTGGAAATTCTACAACTGATAAGAGACTGAGACACAGAGGAGGTGCGGAAATAAAGTGCAGAGGTACGGAGGCGCACGAAGGGGCTCAGGGAAAGGGCTGTCAGCATTTAATACTGGAGGGAGGCACAAGCTCCCGATGGCTCTGAGCTCCAGTTCCAGGCGAGTTTCTGGGGACTCAGAATCATACGGGAGGAGCTGGACTGTCTAGCACCGTCTGGCACCGGGAGAAACTCCAGAGCGGCTTGAGACCTGGTGCCTCTTAGGGCAGGGCTGAGAAGCGGCCATAGCTGGTTGCTCTGCCCTGTAGACTCCCCGACACCCTGCCCCACCCAAGCTGCATGCATATAAAAGGCTGGGAAGCCCCAGACAGAAGCTAAAAATACCATCTCCTTGGAGATACAAGTGCCAGCGTACCCAAACAACTCTTGCCCCATAAGGGTGTCTCCAGCACAGAAGTTCTCCCACTGTAGACACAGCTGATCGCATAACCAGGTGGCTTGGAGATCATTTCCTCTCAGTGATCACCTAACACAGAAAGCCACTCTGTAAACTCAGGGAAGCAGCCAAAATGCGGAGACAAAGAAACAGATCACAAATGACAGAAATGGAGGAAAGCAAACAACTGAATATAGAGTTCAAAACCACGATTTTATGGTTTTTCAAGAATTTTCAAGAAATTGCTGATAAACTTAGTGAGACCCTCAATAAATCTAATGAGGCCCTTGAGGATATGAAAAAGGACCAACTAGAAATTAAGCATACACTGACTGAAATAAAGAATATTATACAGAGATTCAACAACAGATTAGAGGAACGCAAGAATCAAGTCAAAGAATTGAAATACGAAGAAACAAAAAATACCCATATGGATAAGCAAAAAGAGAAATGAATCCAAAAATATGAAGACAGTGTAAGGAGCCTCTGGGACAACTTCAAGAGTACCAACATCAGAATTATAGGGGTGCCAGAAGGAGAGAGAAAGCAAGATATTGAAAACCTATTTGAAGAAATAATGTCAGAAAACTTCCCCTATCTGGTAAAAGAAATAGACTTCCAAGTCCAGGAAGTGCAGAGAATCCCAAACAAAAGGAATCCAAAGAGGACCACACCAAGACACATCATAATTAAAATGCCAAGAGCAAAAGACAAGGAGAGAATTTTAAAAGCAGCAAGACAAAAGCAGTCAGTTACCTACAAGGGGGTACTCATACGTGTTTCAGCCAATTTCTCAACAGAAACTTTGTAGGCCAGAAGGGAGTGGCAAGAAATATTCAAAGTGATGAATAGCAAGAACCTACAGCCAAAATTATTTTACCCAGCAAAGCTATCATTCAAATTGAAGGTTGGATAAAGAGCTTCAGAGACAAAAACAGCTAAAAGAGTTCATCACACCCAACCAGTATTATATGAAATGCTGAAAGGTATCCTTTGAGAAGAGGAAGAAGAAAAAGTAAAGATAAAAATTATGAAGAACAAATACATACCTATTAACAAGTGAATCTAAAAATTAAGTGAATAAAAAATCTGATGAACAGAATAAACTGGTGAATAGAATAGAATCAGAGGCATAGAAAGGGATTGGGCTGAATTTTTTGAGGGGAAAGGGTGTTGGTGCGGGAAGAGACTGGACAATAATCGTATACCTACGGATGAGAACAGCGGGGGAGAGGGGGGCGGGTAAGGACAGAGGGTGGGGTGGGAACTGGGAGGAGGAGAGCTATGGGGGGGGGAAGAGGTACAATTGTAATAATCTGAACAATAAAGATTAACAAAAAAAGAATATATGAAAGACATCTGATACATAGCATCTAAATTAGATAGTGTGACTAAAGCTATTACCTGTTCCCAAAATCTGTCTCTTTTACTCCAAATACAGTCGGACTACATTTCCCAGCCTCCTGATGGTTAGGTGTGGCCATATGACTGTCTTCTGGCCAATGGTATGTGAGTGGAAGGGATGTGGTCATAAAAGCCCCTGGCATAGACTGAATGTTAGTGTCCCCTCAAAATTCATATGTTGAAACTTAATCCTCAATGTAATGATATTAGGCGGTGGATTCTTTGGAAACTGATGGGGCACTCATGAGTGGGATCAGTGCCCTTTTAAGAGAGACCCCTGAGAGCTCTCTTGTTTCTAGTGCTAAGGGAGGAAACAAAGAGAAAAGGACTGTCTATGTACCAGGAAGGGGCCTCATCAGACAAGAAATGTGCTGGTGTGTTGACCTTCCCTTACAATAGCCCCCAACCCCAAGTCCATAAAAGAGTATTTCCCTCCTTTGTTTCTCTGGACTTTCATGTGGTTTGCTATTGGACCACATGTCCCAAATTGCAATTTTGTGTTGTTCTCAAACAAACCCATTTTTCTGGAGAAATATCTGACTATTTGTTTAAGGTCAGCAGGCTATTTAGCACACCAAAATCATGTTTTTGTTAATTAGATAAATTAGCTTTTGCCTGAAGATATCTTGGAAGTATTAAGGACAGAATATAATGTTGTAGGTATTATTTTTGTGTGTCAGTGTGTAACATTCAATAACTTGCATATTTTCACACAGGTTATTACACTTAATCCACTGTTAAACTAATTAAACAGGAAGACCATTAGACAGAGGTGCTCTAAAGCCTGGCAGCCTATGTAAGCAAACCAAAATCTAAGTTAAGGTGACCAGACGTCCCACTTTTGGCGGGACAGTCCCCATTTTTAACAGTTTGTCCGCATCCCACAGCGTTTTAAAAAAGTCCTGATTACTCTTTGTAATATTTTAAGTAATAATAAAAAAAAAGATAAAAGAAAAAAAAAGAACCCCCTCCCCCCCCGCCCCCCCCAGTCAATGGTGTACCGCTTTAAATCTGGTCACCTTAATCTAAGTCTGTAAATGCTTCATGGTTACAAAATCAAACCACTAAAGACAACTAATCACAAACAGCCAACTAGGCTTTAGGCTACAGACAATCAAATAATTTCTTTTCTTTGTTCCCGCCCTTTATATAAGTCTCTCCCCAGCTGTCAGTTGAATGCTCCTAACCATTTCCAGTTTGGTGCTGCTTGATTTGAATTGAGTTTTGCTCAAATAAACTCTTAAAATTTTTAATATGCCTGTCTTTATCTTCTAACACCCCGCAATACCAAAGGTAGGCATGAAACCATTGCTCTGTATTACTGAGGCTGGAAACTGAGGATAACAAGTTAATTGCCTAGAGTACCCCCCTTTTCCCCCAAGTAACCAGCCGAGTTAGAAGGCAGTCTTTCATCTGCTGGAACTTTTTCTTTCCTAGGCTGCCCTGTTATGATCTGGGATCACCACCACTAGAGATGAATGATGCATGTTAACCAGGAAAGCCTACAGGATTGATTTCAACAACAGAGAGACCTCATGGAAGAATGACACATTTGTCTGCTTTAGTCTCAAGGATTACAAAGATTTGAAACGTGTACAAACCCTTAAGATCACCTAATGAAATGACTACTTAGAGATCTGGCTAGGCAGAAGTCTTTAGCAGTAGCAGGGAGCACTTTCCAGGACAAACCACTGACTCCACGGAAAAGGGGTCAACCCTGAGTGATTCACCTGCTACTTAAGTTAAAAACAAGGCAAAAAGCTCTTGCTTCAAATACAAGTAACTGGCACAATGCCCCCCTTCGACACGTGGCCCTGAGGAAGAGAAAATAAAGAAGTTGTCAGAGGAGATAAGGCTGAAAATGGAGGCTGGTGAGGGAAGAAGATGGGGGGAGAAAGAGGCAAAAGAGACAGACACCTGCAGATAAGGGACAAAGAAGATGCAGAGATGGAGAAAACATAGGAGGAAGATGAAGAGAAAAAGAAGATACAAAAAGAAATAACAGAAGAGACAAGACTGGGAGACTTGATGTGGGTCAATGGGCAGTCTCATCATCTACCCACTAAATTGTTGGTTAAGAGTATAAATGCCTATTTTCTACTCTTCTTTAAACTGATGGTTCAATGGTTAGAGCTGTTCACTGTTCATCAGCTTCACTGAGCTTTTCTAAGTGGTCACATGAACTAGGGGACAGCCCACAAGGGTAGGGAACTGACTGCCCTAAAGCACCACTGGTGAAAAGAAAATCACCTTCATAGTACTATGAAATTAGGCTAGTTACCGGACAGCCAGTCCCCGTCCCCCACTCCTGGTTTAGAAGAAAGAGGTTTGGCACAGATCTGGCTTACGACCTTGGTTTTAAAGTCATCTCAACATGCTCAATCTTTCTCCATGTGTTAAAGCTACAAGAGCTAAATTTTGATTTTCTATCAAAAGCAAGATTCTGGCCCTGATCAGTTTGACTCAGTGGATAGAGTGTCAGCCTGCAGACTGAAGGGTCCCGGGTTCAATTCTGGTCAAGGGCATGTACCTTGGTCGCAGGCACATCCCCAGTAGGGGGTGTGCAGGAGGCAGCTGATGGATGTTTCTCTCTCATCGATGTTTCTAACTCTCTATCCTTCTCCCTTCCTCTCTGTAAAAAATCAATAAAATATATATTTTTTTAAAAAGCAAGATTCTCTGCCCAGAATTACCCAAATTGGCCAATGGTCATGAATGGAGCTGCTCCTAGACCATCAGAAACACCATGTTTTATAACCAGGAGAATTCACCAGTTTGAATTTTAAATATTCAAGGGCACTGTGTTTTCCTAAGCATGCTGGGGCTCAACTATCCTGAGTCTGTGGCATTCAGAACTGTTGTAGTGCGTGGTTATGCTGCTTTCGTAGTGTATGAAACATGTATCTTGATCTACATACACAACTCCTTCAGATTTCTACCCAGTTTGGGAAGTTAAAAGTCCTCATCTATGGACATTCATTTCTCAGGTTATGAAATCAGAAAGGGAAAGGACGTGGTACTTTCAATTTACAGCAGATTACAACAATGGTTCTCAAACTGGGTCCAGGGACAGTAGCATTGGCATCACCTTGGGCATCAACACAAAAGTAAACTAGGGCAGAAACTCCAGGAGTGGGGACCGGATATCTGTGCTTAAAGCAAGCTCTCCAGGGGATTCTGAAGAAGCCCAGGTATATAATGATGTCCAGGAACTATGCTGGAATTTGTAAATTCAGGGGGAGGGGGGCAAGCCCAGTGCTAAGCTTCTTAACCACCTTGGGGTTATAGTCTCTTTTAAAAATCTGGGCCCACACCCTCCCCCAAAATGTATATACACATAAGTTTCCAAATTTTAAATACAGTTTTGGGCGAAGGGTTGTCACACCCTGGAGAACAGCCATGAAACTGAGTTGAAGACATCCTGCACAGGCAGGCTCATCAACACTTAATTCAATACAGTGAGGAGAGGTGCCGGCAGAAGTTACATACAGAGTCATGGGAGAAAGTGGAGCCAATTGCAGCCCATGGGCTGTGAAGTTTCTTCACATCACCAAGGAAGTGATACTCTAAGAGTGCTGAGAGAAGAAGAGAATTCTTCAGGTGGGCAAAGTTTTGAATTCCTTGACAAACAGCTCTCCTTGGCTAGGCTGAAGTGCAGGTTCCCGTCACACATCTCTACCTGAGGTCCACGACATAAGCAACGCAGTTCACTATTTCTGACAGGAGCCTGCCGCTCACACCTCTGTACTTGTCACAGTCCTACAGCCCTTCAGACAGTGGTCTATAAAATTTTTATTTTAGCAGTAGAATCCTTCCTCAAAAAAACAAATCTCAAAAACAAATATGCCCCAAACCCTAAAGCAGGGTTGTTCTAGCCCAGGGCATGCAGTAGTTGGACATAAAACTGGGGCACTACCTCCCATAACTAATTATAAGATAGCCTTCTCTTCTCTGCCTAGTGGTCCTGGGATGCAGTTCATTCTGCTTGGATTGAAATGGCTCATGATCAGCTTATCTCCCCAATTATTAGTGCCTTGGGACAGGGCCGGGTCTTATCCCTGTGTCCACGGAGCATGCAGCCCAGAACCAAGAGAGATATTAACTGTGAGGTTAATAAAGCTAATGCCCCTGACTTGCACAGACCCCTCTCCAAGTACCACGTATGTGTCAAGTTCAGCATCTTGTCTTATTAGGGTGATTTGTAGGAGCACACCCACTGTCAGTCTACTCAATGTCCTGACTCATGACATGGAAGTGCAGAATGAGGGGCTGGATATATGGCAATACAGACAGATCCCAATTTCATGGCCCCAGAGCTGCTTGGGGGCATTTAAGATAAGTTATTGTACAAGCTGAGAATGCCCCCAAATCATATAGCTCATGTAAATAAGAAACCTAATAGATATTTTTCCAGTCCTAAAAACTTATATGATGTTACCTAATGTGAAGCGAGAAGGAACTTAGTTCTAAACTATGATTAAGAAAATACAAATTTCAACTAATCATACTATGGGAAAGATTAAATGCTCTATCCTTGCAATACAGAATGATAAAACAAAATCATGATCATATGAAGAGATGATCACAGTATAAAGCCAAAAAATGTAGGGAAGAAAGTATTCCTGAGTTGTGTCAAGAGGTTGATTAAAATGTACCAAGAGGTTGATTTAAATGTATTGTTTTCCTACACTTCTGACTTTTACGGTTTGAGTTAGCTTTGCAAATTTGTAATTGTTGTGATTTCTTTTTAAATTCTAAATAGTCACTTCTATGCCTTATTTTGTATTGGTAAC
>PVJC01033025.1:0-19591 GCA_004026665.1 Murina feae
CAGGTTTCTGTGATTTATCTCCTATAATTGATGCTGTTCCATTAAGGCCTGGGGTTATCTTCTATAATTGATACACTGTTCCTTTAAGGCGGCCTTCTAACTAACTGAAGCCTCCTCTGCTTCACCTCGCAGCGTCTATAATGAAACAATTGTTACTTTTACTGGTTAGGCCCGAGCTGCTCTTTCCTTCAGCTCCGGAGGAGTCTATGATTCTTACATTGTTTCAAAACTGCTAGAGGCAGTTTAATTGGAGCTGAGCTGAGGGGCGAAATGGAAAGGGCTGTTTACTCAGGTCCGTGAGTGGCGGTCGCCATGTTGGCTGGGCTAATTTGCATACAGCCGCTCTGATTGGCTGGTGGGCGTGGCCTACCCTGTCTCGGAGAAACGGTTAATTTTAATATTTCGCTTTTATAGAGTATATATATATATATATATATATATATATATATATATATCTATCTATCTATCTATATCTATGTATATCTATATCTATCTTTATAGATATAGATATAGATATAGATATATCTATCTATATCTATATCTATCTATCTATCTATCTATCTATCTATCTATCTATTCCTCACCTGAAGACATGCTTATTGATTGGGGTCAAGGAGAGAGAGAGAGAAAGAGAAACATTGATCAATTGCCTTCCCATACACGCCCTGACCAGGGACCAAACCTGCAACCTAAGTATGTGCTCTGATTAGGAATCAAACCCAAAACCTTTCAGTGTATGGGATGATGCTCTAACTAACTGAGCCACACTGGCCAGGGTTTCATATATTTGTAATAAATTCCTTTTATATATTTTAAATTTATATATTTGTGAATATTTATATGAATTTTATATACCTTTTTAAGGCTCAAAAATATTCCAGTGTGAATATACCACATTTTAAAAATTTATTTGTTGACAGATATTTTGTCACGTAAATCCCATATTTGATCAACTAGTATGTGCTTTACAAAATTTTGTCATAGTCTGTGGCTTATACATTCATTCTCTTAACAGTGTCTTTGGAAGAGACCTTTTTAGTTTTGAAGTAAAAGCACTTTTGTGTTTTATGGCTCATGGGTTTTTTTTTGTTTTTTGTTTTGTATTCTATATAAAAACATCTGCCTAAAACAAGGTCACAAAGATTTTCTCCTTAATTTGCTTTAAAATTTTTTATAGTTTTATGTTTTGTATTTACAAGCCATATTTAATTGGTTTTTCAATTTTTAAATTTTGATGTACAGACATAACAAATTTTACCATCTTAAGCATTTTAAGTGTACATTTCAGCAGTATTAAATACATTCATAAAGTTGTACAATCATCACCACCATTCATCTCCATAACTCTTTTCACCTTTTAAACTGAAATGCCATACCCATTGAACAATAACTCCTCAGTGTTCCATACTTCCAGTCCTGGCAACTACCATTCTACTTTCTGTGTCTCTGATTCTGAATACTCTAAGTACCTCATATAAATGGAAGCATACAGTGTTTGTCTTTTGGAGACTGGCTTATTGCCTGTAGCATAATGTCCTTAAGGTTCATTCATGTTGCAGCATATCATATGTCAGAATTTCCTTCCTTTTCAAGGCTGAATAATATTCCATTGTATATACAAACTACAATTTGCTTATCTATTTGTCTGTTTTGATGAACATTTAAGTTGCTTCCACAATTTAGCTATTGTGAATAATGCTGCTATGAACATAGGTGCACAAATATTTCTTCAGTCTGTGTTTTCAATTCTTTTGGGTATGTACCCAGAATTGAAATTGCTGGATCATATCAGCCCATTGCCTTCTAAACTCCAAAGTTTCTGATAAGAGACATGCTGCTAATCTTTTTGAGTGTCCCTTGTATGTGATGAGCTTCTCTCTTGCTGCTTTCAAGATTCTCTTTTGTCTTTTGAAGATTTGATTTTAATATCTCAGTGTGGGTAACTTTGAGTTCATCTTCTTTAGAGTCACTGAGCTTCTTGGATGTTATAAATATGTCTTTGGACAAATTTGGGAAGCTTTCAGAACTTATCTCTTCAACTATTCTCTCAGCCCCTTTCCCTCTTCTCCTAGGACTCCCATCAGGCATGTGTTGATTGGTTTGATGATTTATACAGGTCCCTTAGGTTGTCACTTCTCATGCTTTTTTCTTTCGGTCCCACAGACTGGAAAATCTCCATGGTCCTACTTTGAGTTCTCTGATTCTTACTTCTGTTTGCTTTTGATTCCTTTTATTTCTTCTAGTGCATTTTTAATTTCAATTATTGTACTATTCATCTTCAGAATTACATTTTAAAATTTGTTTTCTAGCTCTTTACTATTTCCATTATATTTACATATCTTTTTTTTTTTAACTTTCTCCACACCTTCCCTTCAGTTCTTTGAGCATCTTTAAGACAACTGTTTTTGTCTTTTCCTATGAAATCTGTCACCAGATCTTTTTCAAGAGTTTCTGTTGACTTATTTTTTGCTTCGAATGGATCAAGTGGGATTGTCAGGCTAGTACAATATTCATAAATCAATAAATGTGACACATCACATAAATACAATGAAGGATAAAATCACATGCTCATATCAATGGATGCAGGAAAAAGCATTTGATAAAATCTAGCACCCATTTATGAGAAAAACTCTCAGCAAAGTGGGAATGGAAGGAAAGACAACAAAAAAGGAGCATGTTAAACAACACACACAAACTGCAACACCCAGATGACAGTAACTTAGCTTATTCAGAAAATTAAATGAATAAAACAAGGAAATAGAAAAGATTAAGAGACTAAATCCAGAGACTAAGAGAGACATAAGAGATATTTATTATTTATAATGCATGAGTCTTATTTTAGATATTGATTCAAACAAAGTATGGGGGGGGGGGAAACTTTAAAAAAGATCAAGTTTATGACACACAAGATAATTGGAAATTTAAACATTCACTATATTCTTAATTACTATTAATTTTAATTGTTTAAGCATGATAAAGGAATTGTAACTTTTTAAAATGAGTCCTTACTACTTAGACATGTACTGAAATATTTTATGCACAAAATGTGATATCTAGGCTTTTTTCCAAACAACACAGGGTAGTGAGAGTAGATGGGAATAAAGGTAAACCAAGAGTGGTCATGTGTTGATAAATGTCAAAGCGGATGAAGAAGAGTACATTGGGGTGGGGGTTGGGAGTCATTATACTATTCTATGTACTTTGAACATATTGAAATTTTTCCATAATAAAGTATTAAAAAGAAGACAAGAAAATAAATTAAGAAAAAAAGTGATGGAATTCAGGAATTTGGGAACCTGATATAGTAAATGGCAACAGAAAACTCAGGATGATGGCTCTTCACCATCTATCTACTCTAATAAAAGTGTAATATTGAAATTAACCGTTTCTCTGGGATGCCTAAGCCACGTCCACCAGCCAATCAGAGCAGCTGTATGCAAATTAACTCAGCCAAGGTGGAGGCCAGCAGCCAGGGAGCAAGCAGTGTCTGGTGCACTCGGGTGGGAGTGTCACCACGGGGGCGGGGGCAGGAGTCCTCTGGAGCAGGATGGCAGTGGGGGCGTGGCAGCAACAGGAGCGGGAACAGCATGGCTGGGGGTGGGGGACGTGGCAGCGACAGAAGCGGGAGCAGCATGGTGGGGGGATGGGGTGTGTGGCAGTGACAGGAGTGGGAGTAGCATGGCGGTGGGGGCATGGCAGTGGGGGCGTGGCGGCGGGGGCAGGGTGGGCAGCGGTCGTGAAGCGGTTGATTTGTGCTCCAGGTTGGAGCCCAGGCACAGGCTGGCCATGGGTGCGGCCTGCCCAGTCACCCAGAGCAGCAGCAGGAGCAACGACGGCGGCAGGGGTCGCCAGCTCCTGGCCCTGAATGACATCAGGGGGCAGCGAGGAGAGGAGCAGGGGTTCGGGCACGGAGATGGCAGGGGCGCATGAAGCTTGGGCAACGGTGGTGTTTGCAAACTTGGAAATGAATCCCGGACCTCCCCAGGCCGCAGCCACACCCCTGGGCCTCGTACCAACTATAATTTCCCACCTTATTTCTTCTGTCCTCTTCTAATAAATAACAGAACAGGAGAAAAACTAAGGCTTTCTTATCCTAGGAGAAAAATGATGAGATGCTGGGTATTATCCTTAACCATTGGGAAGACACTTAATAATTCTGTTTGCTGAGACAACATTCTGGAGTTCTCCTGCTTGATATTTAAAAGTACTGGATTAAGACATTCTGTTTAAGTAAATTAAGCCAGCACTCATTCAACAAATAGTTATTAAGTCCACAACTGGGCCTCGTAGTAAGCATTAGAGATATGGTGATAAACAAACAAATAAAAAAGTCTCTACATATTTCCGCAGCTCTGGTTTTCCAATCAACAAGTCACACACATAAGGAAGATCTGTCTGTCTATGATGTTATCACCAACCAAATTTGCAGAAATCCTAAGCAATTTGATGAAGGTTACAAGCACAGTTCCTTTACAATGAATAACAATACAAGAAAATACTTGCTAAATGAAAACCAAAAATTAGCCAGCGACCTCTGAGGACAGTGATTTTTAAAGCCATAGATTTTGAAAGAGGATTGAGCTCAGAAGATATGGCTGAGAGGAGAGAAGACGATCCTGATAAGAGAAAGGCAGAAAGCAAAGGCATGGAAAGCAAATTGTCAGGAAATGATTAGGGTCTTCTGAGAAACAGAATGAGAAGAAATATTTGGGAAGAAAATAGAAAGAAATCTCAGAGAGAGGTGCACAGGTCAGAACATGGATAGTCTTAAACAAAGCAAAAGTCCCATTTTTCAGGGAAGGAGGGAACTTCTGAGAGCAGAACAGATAACAGGTAGCAAAATGTTTATCTGAATGTTTTCATATGGCTCTGGGGCCAAGGGATAGGATGAACACAATGAATGGAGAATGAATCTGTATTACATTTCTGTATCTTTAATGTGCTTCTTTAAAGACTGAAGTGCAGACCCCACTTTTTAAAAAATGTTTTTATTGATTTTTAGAGAGAGAAAGGAAGGGAAAGGGATAGAGAGATAGAAACATCGATGAGAAAGAAACATTTATCGGCTACCTCCTGCACCTATTGGGGATTGAGCCTGCAACCTGGATATGTGCCCTGACTAGAAATTCACTGGTGACCTCTTGGTTCATGGGTCGATGCTCAACCACTGAGCCATACCAGCAGGGCCAGACACTACTTTTGATCATACCACCTAATTAGATATTTCCAGATCCCCACTATTTAGAGCATTCTTTTTAGCTTCCATACTTTCTACAAATCCACTTTTTGTTTAAATCCTCATCCAGGACAGGGTTTTTTCATTGATTCTAGAGAGAAAGGAAGAGGGAGAAAGAGAGAAACATCAATGTGAGACAGAAACATCAATCAGCTGCCTCACACATGAGCTCCAACCAAGGATTGAACCTGCAACCTGGATATGCGCCCTGACTGGGAATTGAACCTGCAAACCTTTGGTATATGGGATAATGCTCTAATCACACAGCAACTCCATTCAGGGCTCTACAAATCCATTTTTAGCATTTCCTTCTGAACATTATTCTCCAGAAGCCTTCTCTAATGGAACCCTAAAAGTGATGCTAATTCTACTTTGTATCCGCCTCAGCCTTTAAGTATTTCGTTTCCTCTTAAGTTATTGCTCAACTTGCTAATTCTCAGTTAATCCAGATGCAAGCTCTATGAGTTTTTCTTATTACTGTGGAATATAAGTTCAGAATATTGTCATTACATTCGAGTATTCATTTTTATCCTATATAATAAAAGGGTAATATGCAAATTGACCCCAACAGCAGAACCACTGGGAATGAATGGTCACTATGACACACAGTGACCACCAGGGGGCAGACGCTCAATGCAGGAGCTGCCCCTGGTGGTCAGTGCATGCCCACAAAGGGAGCTCTCTCAGCCACAAGCTCGGCTGACGGCTGTCAACACAGCGGTGGTGGTGGGAGCCTCTCCTGCCTCCTCAACAGTGTTAAGGATGTCCGACTGCAGCTTAGGTCTGCTCCCTGCTCCAAGTGGACATCCCCCGAGGGTTCCTGAGTTGCCAGAGTGATGTCTGACTGCCAGCTTAGGTCCAATCGCCCAGGGAGTGGACCTAAGCCAGCAGGTTGATATCCCCCGCTGGGTCCCACACTGCAAGAGGGCATAGGCTGGGCTGAGGGAGCCCACCCACTCCTTTCCCCCTCGCTGAGTGCACAAATTTTTGTGCACTGGGCTTCTAGTATATATATAAAAGGCTAATATGCAAAGTGTCTCCGTGGGAGTTTGCCGGGGGACCAGGAGTTCTATCACTCGCTATGATGTGCACTGACTACCAGGAGACAGTGTGGAATGAAGGAAAGCCCCAACCGGCAGCCAGCAACTGGGAAAGGGAGGTCCTGGCCAGCAGCTGGATGCCATAAGGTCCTGATTGCCAGCCAGGCCTAGGGACCCCACCCATGCACTAATTTCATGTACCCGGCCTCTAGTACCTAAAGAAAAAGCATCCAGACTGGAGTAGAACAGAAGGCTATGGGATGGGAGGCCTCCAGGAAAAAGAAAAAAGATTATTTAAGTGCTTGTAAGATCTTTCAGAAATTGACAGAACTGTTGGTGTCTTTAAGTGAAAAAAAGGAGTGATGGCTATATAGAAACCAAAAGATTGGGTGGGTGGGGGACTTGGGGAGAGAAATAATTTTAAGATTACAAGTTGACCAAGAAAGAAACAGTCAAATACTTGATTCATTAGAGAATGTTAATTTGTTTAATCCATTTATTCTACTTATTCTGTCAACATAAACATGGACACTGAACTACCAAATAATTCAAACACTGGAAAGAGAATGGAAGGAAGGTGGTGTCAAGGGGGGGAGATTAATTACTGCTCTTTTACCGTATAGTTGTGTGATCTGGACAAGTTACATAACCTTTCCAAATTTCAGTTTATTCTAGATAATACAAGGCACAGAAGATGGCGGCATAGGTAAATGCCTATACTTGCTGCCTCTTACAACCACATAAAAATTACAACTAAAAGGCAGAACAACTACCACCCAGAACTACGGAAAAGCTGGCTGAGTGGAAGTTCCACAACTAGAGAGGTGAAGAAAGTACATGCAGACTGGTAAGAGGTGCAGAGGTGCAGAAAGTGCTGGCATCTAGATATGCTGCTTTTTTTAATTGAGAGGGAGATACAAGCTCCTGCTTGCTCTTAACTTCAAATCTGGGCAAGGCTCTGGGGGACCCAGACATATATGGGGAGAAACTGAACTGTCGGGGATCAGGACAGGAACGCAAGGGCGGCTTTCTCTCAGAGGTGCTTGCAGCAATCATTTTTCCTGCATGGGGGCACAGGACACAAAGACCTGGGGACCTCTCTGGTGCAGGGCTGAGTGGCAGCCATTGCTGTTTGCTCTACCCTGGTGATTCCCAGAGACCCCGCCACAACCAATTTACAACCTCACCCAAGCCGTGCACATCGGCCTTGCATATTAATGGCCTGTCCTTTCTCCAACTAAAACCTGTCAAACTGCAGCTGGGTCAGAGAACCCCAGAGCTTCCAAAAGAAGGCCCAAGGCCCGGTGACAGCAGCCTGCCTTGTTTCACAGTTGGGCCTCGTCTGCGCACTTCTAAACCCCATACAAAGAGAAGGAATCTGAAGATGTCTCTGTAGCTCCTGATGGGCAGTCCCAGACAGTGGATGACCTTGCACCTCCTTGGAGATCCAAGAAACAGTGTACCCACTGGTTAGAGTGAGACCATACCGGATTACAACTCTTCACATACATGAGAGACACACTCAAAGGGCAGATTCAGTGAGCACCAAAGCCTCACTGAAACAAGTCCTGCTCCATAAGGATTTCTCCTGTTCAAAAGATCTTCCAGTGTACACACAGCTGGTCATCACAGCCAACTGGCCTGGAGGTCAATTCCTCCCAGTGATACCAACAGCAATCAAGGGTTATCTACAACAAGACTGTGCAAACAGCCAACAAAGCAGTGCACCAAGAGCATCCACTTCAGGTGACTGGGGAGGCTGAGCTACTGGGCCTTATAGGACACCTACCACACAAGGCCACTCTATCAACTCAAGTCAGCTACCCAGTACGTAGAAACAAAGACAGGGAAGCAGCCAATGTGCGGAGACAAAGAAACAAGTTACAAATGAAAGAAATGGATGAAAGCAAAATACTGGACATAGAGTTCAAAACCACGGTTATAAGGTTATTCAAGAGTCTTCTACAAACCTTTGAGAAATTTAGTGAGACTCTTAAGGATATGAAAAAGGACCAATCAGAAATTAAGCATACACTGACTGAAATAAAAAATAATATACAGAGATTCAACAGCAGACTAGAGGATCCCAAGAATCAAGTCAAAGATTTGAAATACAAAGAAGCAAAAAACACCCAATCAGAAAAGCAAAAAGAAAAATGAATCCAAAAATATGAAGATAGTGTAAGCAGCCTCTGGGACAACTTCAAGCATAACAACATTTGAATTATAGGGGTTCCAGAAGAAGAGAGAGAGCAAGATATTAAAAACATATTTGAGGAAATATAATGACAGAAAACTTCCCCTACCTGGTGAAAGAAATAGACTTACAAATCCAGGAAGCAGAGAGAATCCCAAACAAAAGAAATCCAAAGAGGACCACACCAAGACACATCATAATTAAAATGCCAAGGGCAAAAGACAAAGAGAGAATCTTAAAAGCAGCAAGAGGAAAACAGTTAGTTACCTACAAGGGAGTACCCATACAACTGTGAGCTGATTTCTCAACAGAAACTATACCAGAAACTAGGCCAAAAGGGAGTGGCAAGAAATATACAAAGTGATGAATAGCAAGAACCTACAACCAAGATTACTCTACCCAGCAAAGCTATCATGTAAAATTGATGGTCAGATAAAGAGTGTCACAGACAAGAAAAAGCTGAAGGAGTTCATCACCACCAAACCAGTATTATATGAAATGCTGAAGGGTATTCTTTTAGAAGAGGAGGAAGAAAAAGGTAAAGATAAAAATTTATGAACAACAAAGTGACAACAAATACATATCTATCAACAAGTGAACCTAAAAATCAAATGAATAAAAAACCTGATGAACAGAGCAGACTGGTGAATGTTATAGAATCAGGGGCATGGAAAGGGAGCCGACTGACAATTCTTGGGGGGGAGGGGTTGTGGGTGGTGTGGAAAGAGACTGGATAAAGAGCTTACACCTATGGACGAGGTCAGTGGTGGTGGGGCGATGGCCTGGAGTGGGGTGGGAACCGGGTGGAGGGGAAGTATGGGGGGTTGAGGGAGAAGAACATCTGTAATAATCTGAACAATAAAGATTTTTTTTAAATGCAAAAAAAATATAATATATGGAACAGTATCTTATATATAAAAGGTAATATCAGGTAGCCCATGAAAATGATATATTCTAATTATTTATATAGAAGATATCCTAAAAGTAGTGCTACATGAAAAAGCCTATTACAGAAGAGTATGTATAATATGGCTCTATTTAGATAAAATTGTCTATCATCTATCTATCTATCTATCTATCTATCTATCTATCTATTATCTATCTTTGTGTACCTAAGCAGAGAAGCTACCTAGAGGGTAAATTATCAAAACACATTAGTAATGGTTATCTCAGGACAGTGCAAGTCTAGTTGATTTTTTACTAATAAAATTTTTTTCTCTTTGTTTGATTTATTAAAGTAAATAGAAATGATTTCCCCCAAAGCAGTAAACTATCTTATAAATTAGTAAAAGTAAAGGAAATAAACTTATAAAGATAATTTTAAAGCATGAGACAAGATGATGCTAAGTGAAATTAGCAGATGATAGCATTACAATCAGGGTCTATTAAAACTATGTAAAAATTATTAGATCTACAGACAAGGTAGACATAAAGAAAAAATGAAAACAATTTATTGAATACTATAGTTAGATTATGGTATTTTTCCTTTCCAGTTTTATTGTTACAGTGTTATATATTTTTATTTTCAAAAAAAAAAAAATATATATATATATATATATATGCATATTTTATAAGTTCTTACTCATATTACTAAAATGTACTTGCCTATTAAGTTTCACTCCTTGATAATAGCTTTGCCCTCTGGGACCACAAAGACAAAAGTCTAATTCCTTCAAAATGACAGATCTTTAAATATTTAAAGACAGGTTCCTTCTAGGTTTTTTTTTTTTTTTTAAATTCCTACAGGCTTTCTAAGATCAGGCACTATGTCTTTCTCATCTTTCTATTGCCAGCATCTCTGAAATAATGTCTTAAATATAGCAGGCAGTCAATAATATTAGGTATTTGTTCAGCTGAGTATGAAATCCCCTCATTATTCTGGAAACCCTTTCACTTGTTAACATGCTTCTTAAAAGATTACTTATAGTTCCCTCTCAATTCCTTGTATTCCTTGCCTCTAAGGACCTTCTAAAATCTACTCCAACGATTCATTCCACTCCCACAGCTATAAACAGTGCTGAAAAAATAGCTCTACCTGATAAATTCAAATTAGTCCACCTTTTCATTTATACTTACTATATCTTTACTATTTCATCAGGACCTACGGTCAACTGACTACTCCACTTTCACCATGTACACAAATTCCTTCCTGTCTTCACACCCATCCTCACCTTGTTTTGATCTCTGAGTCCATACATTAGCATTGTTATGATCAATATAACATAATTTTATAGTCCATGCATCAGAAGCTCACGGGGAAAAAAATCTTCGATGTCGCCTTCTCCAAGCCTGTACCTAGGCTGATGGATGTTGCTGGGGAGATTGTACCTTAGAAAAGACTGTTTCCTCCATAAATCTAGAATTAGCAATCTCAAGTGGTTACTCAGTGCTGTTACCAATTCTAAAACACTAGTCGTGTTACCTCACTCTCCCATTAAACAAAATTTCAAGCCACGTCAACATTCATCAAACTTTTAACCCTCTATTTTTCCCATTTTTCTGAACACACGACTGTCCTTCCCATAAAAATCACCATATGCAAATTCCCTAAATTTCCTACCACCTCAGAAACTATTATATATTCTCAATAATGCCATGCAGCCATAAAAAGGATAATGTTATTTATATATATACCAAAAAAGAATAAGTAAGGACAGTACAAAAAAAAACACTTATGTTTTTAATATACTACCACTTATGTAAAAATATACATTTGCTTGAAAATGCACACAATTTCTGTGGGATGATAAAAAAATATAGAAAATAAAAAACTACATATATTTGCTTAAAAGCAGGGAATCTGAGGTGAAAGAGATTTTTCAAAGTAAATACTCAGTACTATTGGTTTGGAATTTTGAACCATGCAAAAATATTGCCCCCCAAAATAACCAACAAAACTAGTAAATATAATCATGTATGTCCTTTTCATGCTTTAAAATCCCACAATGCATGGGCTAGGTGGGGGTAGCTAAAGAGTTCTTACTTCATGGGCACAGAGTTTCAGTTTGGGATGATGAAAGAGTTCTGGAGACGGTGGTGTTTGCCCAACCACGTGAATGTACTCAATGTCACTGAACTCTACACTTAAAAATAGTTAAAACGGTAAATTTTCTTATGCATATTTTATTACAATTAAAATCCCCACAATATTGAAAATTAAAACACAAAACAAAACACTCTCCAACGCTTCTTACTGCTACTATGATCAAGGACAAGTCTCTGACCAAGACACCACCAGCTCAAGAATATTCAACTGAACCAGATTTCTTTTAGTTCCTCAAGACACCTTCCTGTAATGCAAACAGGGATCTACCACTGGCAAGATGCTTTCTTCTGTCCTTTGTACTAGATCAGTTCTCTCTGCTGAACTCTGTCATACCATCCTTTACTTCCCTTTTATGATTCATCACAACTATAATTTCCTAGTTAGCTGAATTAAAAACTCAGTGAAGGTTAGGACCATTGAGTCTCGTTACTGAATGCATGTCTGATGCCCAGCATATGGCATCGTATATAACAGATAACCCATAAATATTTTTTGGATGAATGGATTAATTCAAAATTAAACCATAATCCGGATGTACTCTAATCAATGAGTGGAGTAGAGCCAGGCCTTATTCTGTTTCTTTAATTAATGTGTCTTAATATTACTTTATTTTTATCAGTTATGACAGACAGTTGACTTCCATTTAGTGAAGGCTTATTCAAAACCATAAATCTTTTTGAACTGAACTACTACTAATAGGTAGGAATTTCTCAAATCTCTTCCACACAAAACAGACTTCCTAAGCGTAAGTGCAGAATTCATGCTATTAATTTTTATCTAATTATTTTTCAAACTTGTCTCTGCCATATAGGATATTAACTATTTCTCTCAGATTTGAACCATTTGCAAATGAAATAGACCTGACCTCTATTTAGCCATGGATGAGAATTAAATGTGACAGTGCTGAGGACAAAGAACTGCAATTTCATAAGAGACATTTCTTGAAGCTGACAATGACCTATTAATTAACACTTTTGGGGAAAGGCTATAAATATATTTAATATGTATTAGTATTACTACCCAGAATTTTCCTTCTCATAAAAATTTAAACAACTATTTCTCCTATGAGGTGAATCCAGCACAAAATAACAGTGAAAAAGAAAGCTTAGGAACATTTGATAAATGGCTATAAAGATATTCTGGGATATTCCTAACCTTCAAGCATGACATCAGGGAAGGCAAGTATGTCCTCCCACAGTGTGGCTTTTGAAGGTGACTGCTGATAACAGAGTGCTTGGCTGGATTATCTATGTGACCTCTTTTTCTATGTAAAAGGACATTTATTGAAGCTACCATTCCCTAAGACTTTCTTACTTTCTCAGTGAAAAAGTAAGAGGAAGTCAGATCCAGGGCAAGCCATTAAGCTCAGCAGATGTCTGCAAAATGACAGAGGGGGCTGGGTGAGCTAAGTGCTAATGGCTGACAACTCAATGTGCTGCCTTTTCCAAGTCATATTTGTATTTATAGCTTTCTCTAAATATAACCTAGTAGAGTGAATGATGTAAGGATTTTTGGATATGGGATGTTCTGGCTGAGTAATACTCTCTGTGATTCTCAAGTCAAAGGTGGTTACCTATACCTAAACTTCTCCAAACCACATTCACATGAGCATATTTGTTTGTTATCACTTATTTCTTTTAATAAACTTTGTAATGGAAAAGTTATATTTTTGCCCAAGCTTCACTTAACTTTATTTTGAATATAGTCGTGACATTTCAAATATGAAATGAGTCTAGAACTGAATAATTAACCATAATTTGCTTTCTGCAAAATTATAGTGTGAAAATGACACCTTCATAGACTCAAACCATTATGGGGGGGGGGAATTAACATTCCACAGACCAACTTAGAATGCCAGGAAGTGACTTGATTTGAATCAGAGTCTATGAAGTCATAGTGCTTTCAAAGTAAAGAAGTAAAGGAATAACATAAAACTTTTGAAATGGAATCTGGAAGAAAATGCCATTTGAGAAGCACAATAATAATCTTGAAATGGCTCTCTCTAGTAAACAGGAAATAGCCCACAATCTCCCAATCATAAAGCACTTCATAAAGATAATCTTTTCTTTGAAACAACTTTGGTATTAATAACCAAGAAAGGAACAGGTATACACTTCTGCTGTTGTATGACAAATCCTAATCCAGTTAGTGTTTGCTTATGTAGGCAAACTTTGACATTTATAGTCTGCAGGAATTGTGAGTAAGAGCTTGCCAACAATATCTGGTATAATGCCTATTTGGCATTGTATCCTAAAACTATTTATTATTTACGTACAGAAAGACTGAATTTTTAACAACAACTTTGTGCTAGGACACCTTAATGAATTATTTTTTGTTTTGAACATTTTTCAGCTGATCCTTTCAGGTCTTGCAAATGAATAGTATCAGTGGCAAATAGTGATAATTTTGCTTTTTTCTTTCCAGTATTTACCTCTTATTTGTCTTCTGAGTAATTTAACTGATAGTGCCTCTAAAATAAAGGTAAATTGTGGTCACAGTGAACATCCTTGCCTTTATTTTAGTGTTTCATGTGATGGTGGCGTTGGGCTTAAAAACATACATGCACAGATATACATAAATATATATTGCATCCTATCTAATAAAAGGGAATATGCTAATTGACAATCACGACATTACAAAGATGGCGGTGCCCACACCTAGTAAGGAGGGAATATGCTAATTGACTGCCCCGCCCTCAAAGATGGTAGCACCCACAGCCACAAGATGGCAGCGCCCAGTTCCCTCAGCCCCGCCGGGGCGCCTGCCTCTGGAGTCCCCCAGTCCCCTCAGCCCCCCAGCCACCAGGGCCAGCCTGAGGTGCAGGCAAGCCTCAGATGGTGGCTGCCCAGCCACCCAGGGCCGCTCGAGGCTTACGCTGCCGGCAGTGGCAGCAGCAGAGATGTGACGGGGGCGTCTCCTTCCCCTGATCACTGGATTGCCTCCTGCCCCTGAGGGCTCTCAGATTGTGAGAGGGGGCAGGCCAGGCTGACGGAACCCCCCCTCCAGTGCATGAATTTTAATGCACCAGGCCACTAGTATATGTATATATAGTTATATAATTACACTCATACATATATACAACTTAAATTTATTATTAAAGACTATATGTAATCAAGAATGGAAGCTGAATTCCATGAAATTACTTCTCAGCATAAATGAAGAAGACAAAGTTTTTCTCGGAGTTGTTAGCATGGTGAATTACATTAATACATTTCCTAATATTAAACTATGCTTGCATTCCTTATAAAAATTCCATTTGCATATGGTTAGTATATTGGGCCTTTTAACTAGTTTCTGGGTTATACTAATACTAGAGGCTAGTGTGCACTTGGCAGGGGAGGGGGAGAAGATCCCTCAGCCTGGTCTGTGCCCTCTTGCAGTCAGGGACTCCTCAGGGTTCCCCGGGGGATCGAGCCTAATCTGGCAGTCAGACATCCCTCTGGCAGCCTGGGAGCCCTTGGAGGATGTCCATTTGCCAGCAGGGAGCAGGCCTAAGCTGCAGTTGAACATCCTTAGCATTGCTGAGAAGGTGGGAGAGGCTCCCACCACCACCGCTGTACTGGTAGCCATTGGCCTTGCTTGTAGCTGAGCAGAGCTCCTCTTGTGGGAGGGCACTGACCACCAGGGGGTAGCTCCTGCATTGAGCATCTGCCCCTGGTGGTCAGTGTGTACCACAGTGATCAGTCATTCCCAGTGATTCTGCTGTTGGGGTCCATTTGCATATTACCCTTTTATTATATAGGATAGAGGCCTGGTACACGGGTGGAGGTTGGCTGGTTTGCCCTGAAGAGTGTCCTGGATCAGGGTGGGGTTCCTGCTGGGGTGCCTGGCCAGCCTAGTGAGGGGCTGAGGGCTGTTTTCATGTTGGCCACACCACTTTCAGGGTGGGGGTCCCCACTGGAGTGCCTTGTCAGCCTGGGTGAGGGGCTGATGGCTGTTTGCAGGCTGGTCAAGCCCCCAGTGGGGACCCTCACCCTATGGGGGTGTGGCCAGCCTGGGTGAGGAGCTGAGGTCTGTTTTCAGGCTGGCCATACCCCTGTCAGGGTGTGGATCCCTACTGGGATGACTGGTCAGCCTAGGTGAGGGGCTGAGGGCCGTTTTCAGGCTGGTCATGTCCCCCAGAGACCGAAACTTCCAGCCTCTCCTTTTTTTCTTTCTTTCTTTTTTTTTATTTTTTCGGGCTGGAATTTATTTATCTTCTATAACTGAAATTTTGTAGCCTTGAGCAGAGCCCAGGGCCAGCAGGAAGGGCAGGCAGGAAGCTTGGCTTCCTCAATAGCCAAGGGCAACCCAAGCCGCCTGCTTGCTCCAGCTCTGTGGACGCCACCAATTTAGTTGGCATACTCGCTCCTATTTGGCTGGTGGGCATGGCTTGCAGGTGTAGTGGAGTGACAGAGTGATGGTTAATTTGCATGTTTCTCTTTTATTAGTGTACTAGAGGCCCGGTGCATGAAATTCGTGCATGGAATGGGGGTGGTGGGTGGTGGTGGTGTCCTTCCGAACAACCTGCACCCTTTCCAATCTGGGACCCCTTGATCCCGATCGGGCCTAAATGGGCAGTCGGACATCCCTTTCACAATCCAGAACTGTTGGCTCCCAACCTCTCGCTTGCCAATTGCCCCTAACCACTCCTCTGCCAACCTGATCAACGCCTAACTGCTCCTGTGCTGGTCTGATTGCCCCTAACTGCCCTCCCCCTGCCAGGATAGTCCCCCACAACTGTCCTCCCCTGCAGGCCTGGGTCTCACCAACTGCTCTCCCCTGTAGGCCTGGGTCCCTCCCAACTGCCCTCCCCTGTAGGCCTGGGTCCACCCCAACTGCCCTCCCCTGAAGGCCTGGGTCCCTCACAACTGCCCTCCCCTGTAGGCCTGGGTCCCCCCCAAGTCCCCTCCTCTGCCAGCCTGGTCCCCCCCAACTGTCCTCCCCTGCAGGCCTGGGTCCCTTCCAACTGCCCTCCCTTGCTGGCCATCTTGTGGCAGCCATCATTGACCACATGGGGGAAGCCATCTTGCGATGGTCAATTTGCATATTACTCTTTTATTAGATAGGATATTGAAGATTTCTATATTTATAGTCTTTGGTAGAAAAGGTCCTTGTTTTCTTTTTAGTTTTATTATCTTGTTTGAGGAACTCATATCACAAAGAGCTAATTTTTATATTATGCAAAGATTTACAGTATATCAACAAGAAAAAAGCCAATAAATTTAGTAGAATGAAGGACAAAGAACATAAAAAATTAACAAAAAAGAGTACAAATGACTTTTACATGTATGAAAAAATACTTGACTACATTTAATAACATATGAAAACAAATATGCAATAAAACTACTCTCAGATCACATTAGGAAGATAAAACATTTAATATTAGAACATGTTGGCCAAGTGTGGGGAGACAATCTTCCTGCTAGTGGGAATATCAATTGGTATAACTTGTGTGGGACATAATTTGTCAAAAAAATATATAAAATATAAAAATGCACTTAGCTTTTTTACCAGCATTTCCACTTGTATAAATTCATCTTACAGATTTATTACTGTGTGTGACATGAAATATTAAAATAGCTAATAATTATTGAGTTCTCACTATGTGCCAGTCAGTGTTCAAGCCCTTTATAAATATTAGCTCATGTCAGTTTCATAATAACTCTGAGGCAGAAATAGCATTCTCTGTTTTTAGACCTGTTTACCAGATATTTCATGTTTTTCGACATGAAATATCTGGTAAACACTAGATGTGAAAAATAAAACACTGCTGGTCTCCTCCAGTCTCCCATGCTCTTTGCCACTATACTGCCTCTCACCATGTGCAAGTTATTCATTGCTGCATTGTATGCAATAGCTATATATCACAAACAAATCCCAATTAGCAGTAGGCTAGATAAATAAAATATAGTGCATCCAAACAGTGGAACACAAGCAGTTTTTAAAAAGAATGCTAAAGCTCTTTCAGTAACTGATTGGAAGAATCTCCAATACATTAGATGAAGATAGCAAACTGCAGAAGAGTGTGTATTTTATACTACTATATACGTAGAATAAAATGAACTACATTGTACATATATATAATCACTTGTGCTTTTTCGTGCATAGAGTACCTCCAGAAGAATACACAAGACACTGCCAAGACTGGTTATCTGAAAAGGGAAATGGCTGTCTGTCACATTCCCATAATGTGCATGCTCAGCTAATCAATACAAAAAAAAATCATTCCAAAAATAAAATAAGTGGAAGGTTAAAAATAAAGAAAAATTGCCATTATGTACTCCTTTTTTTAAAATTTCATATTAGGTCATTGCATACATAAGATTTTACTTGAAGAAATTATTCCACAAGTTTGAAAAACACTGGAACAAGGAATGACTAATCAAGCTGCATGTGCACAGTAAATATATGAGGATTAAAGCTCATAGAAAATATTTTGGATTTCTAAGAAAAGCCAAGCACAGAGAATCCAAGATGGCGGCATAAGGTAAACACCGTAAATGCAGCCATGAACAACTATTTCAGAATATCCACGAAAAGAAAACACGGACACCACTCACACCCACAGGAAGGCTGGCTGAGTGAAAATTCTACAACTAGAAAGAGTCTGAGACTGAGAGGAGTGGCGGAAGCAAAGTACAGAGGTACGGAGGCGCGCACACGGGACTCGGGCAGAGGGCTGGTGCCGGAGGACGCGGTTCTATTTCAAACCAGAGGGTACCACAAGCTCCCAACAGCTCTGAACTCCAGTTCCAGGCGAGTTTCTGAAGACCCAGACGCACGCACACCCGGAGAAGGGGAACTGACTGGCACCGGGAGGAAATCCAAAGCTGGTTTCTCTCAGCGTTGCTTGCAGCAATTACCGCGGGACACAGAGACCCAGTGTCTCTTAGTGCAGGGCTGAGAAGGAGCCATAGCTACTTGCTCTACCCTGCCCTGCAAACTGCCCGAGGCCCTGCCCCTCCCAAGCTGCATCAGAGGCTTTTGCATATAAAAGGCTGAGTAGCCTAAGGCAAAGGTTAACTCAACACCTCCTTAAAGATACAGGAGCCAGCCCTCACCCAGTGGCCAGAGTGGGACCATCGTAAATAAAACTCAGATCCACAAGGAAAACACTCGGGGCAGATGCAGTGAGCACAAAAGCCCCTCTGAAACAACTCTTGCCCCATAAGGGTGTCTCCAGCACAGAAGTTCTCCCACTGTAGACACAGCTGACTCTCATAACCAAGTGGCTTAGAGGTTAATTCCTCTCAATGATCGCCTAACTCAAAAAGGGAAGCAGCCAAAATGCGGAGACAAAGAAACAGATCACAAATGACAGAAATGGAGGAAAGAAAACGACAGGATATAGAGTTCAAAACCACGGTTATTAGGTTTTTCAAGAATTTTCTAGAGACTGCCGATAAATTTAATGAGACCCTCAACAAATCTAATGAGACCCTCAAGGATATGATAAAGGACCAACTAGAAATCAAGCATACACTGACTGAAATACAGAGATCCAACAGCAGACGAGAGGATCGCAAGAATCAAGTCAAAGATATGAAATATGGGGAAGCAAAACCCACCCAGCCAAAAAAGCCAAGACAAAAAAACAAACGAAGGAACAAACGAAAAATCAAAAAGTATGAAGATAGTGTAAGGAGTCTCTGGGACAACTTCAAGCGTACCAACATCAGAATTATAGGGGTGCCAGAAGAAGAGAAAGAGCAAGACATTGAAAACCTATTTGAAGAAATAATGACAGAAAACTTCCCCCACCTGGTGAAAGAAATAGACTTCCAAGTCCAGGAAGCACAGAGAACTCCAAACAAAAGAAACCGAAGGAGCACCACACCAAGACATATCATAATTAAAATGTCAAGAGCAAAAGACAAGGAGAGAATCTTATAAGCTGCAAGAGAAAAGCAGTTAGTTACCTACAAGGGGGCACCCATACGACTGTCAGCTGATTTCTCAACAGAAACTTTGCAGGCCAGAAGGGAGTGGCAAGAAATATTCAAAGTGATGAATAGCAAGAACCTACAGCCAAAACTACTTTACCCAGCAAAGCTATCATTCAGAATTGAAGGTCAGATAAAGAGCTTCAC
>PVJC01033026.1:0-19327 GCA_004026665.1 Murina feae
AGACTTGAATAACATGATTGATAAACTCAAGCCAATAAATGTATAGAAATTTATACCCAACAGATAATACACATTGTTTTTAAGCAAATAGAAAATATTTCATAAAATTCTTTTTGTGCCAAATTTTCAAAAAAATAATAATATCATATAAGTTATATATTCTGTTTACCATGCAACAAAATTAGTATCCAGCAACAGTATTCTTTTTTAATGGCATATGCCTGTAAACTAAGTACCATATTATGAAGTGACCCTTAGTTAAAATGAATATCCTGAAGAAATTTACAAAATACTCAGAACTGAGAGAAAAGGAAAGACTACTACATGACAAAATTTTTGGGACACAGATAAACAAGCACAAAGAGGAAAATTTCTAGTTTGGAATACATTTCCCAGCAAACAAGAAAGATTGAAAACAAATGCTAAGCATTCAACGTAAGTATCTGGAAAAAGGAACAAGCACACACCCAAAGGAACAAGAAAAGGCCATAGTAAAAATAGGAAGGAGGCATTAGTGAAAGACAGAACAAAGGAAAAGTAGAGATGGTTTTCCTCCCTGGTATGGTTCAGTTGGTTGGGGAGTCCTCCCCTTCATGGAAAGGTTGAGGGCACCGGCCCTGGTTCAAGTCCCATCCCCAGAAGGGGACATGCAGGAGGCAGCCAATCTATGTTTTACACTCACATTGAAGTTTTTTTTTCTTTTTCTCTCTCTCCCTTCCTCTCTCTCAAGAAATCAGTAAGGTTTTGTTTTGTTTGTTTTGCTTTTTAAGAAAGAAAGAGCCTAAGCCTGTTTGGCTTAGTGAATAGAGTGCTAGCCTGAGGACCAAAGGGTCACAGGTTTGATTTTGGTCAAGGGCATGTACCTTGGTTGTAATTTCCTCCCCAGCCCAGGCCCTGGTCAGGGCTCGTACAGCAGGCAACCAATAGATGTGTTTCTCTCACATCAATATTTCTCTCTGTCTTTTCCTCTCTCTTCCACCCTCCCTAAAAATCAATGGAAAAATAACCTCGGGTGAGGATTAAGAAGAAGAAGAAGAAGAAGAAGAAGAAGAAGAAGAAGGAGGAGGAGGAGGAGGAGGAGGAGGAGGAGGAGGAGGGAGAAGGGAGAAAGGAGAAAGGAGAAGGGAGAAAGGAGAAAGAAGGGAAAAGTAAAGATAATTAATTGCGCCTAAAACTGGTTTTATGAAAAAATGTGTAACATAAACCACTGTTAAAAAGCTGGGGGTGGGGGATGAAGAGATAAATACAGAATGAAAACAATGAAATTTGTGCACTGGTGGAGGGGGTTCCTCAGCCAAGCCTGCCCCCTCTCACATATTGGGAGCCCTCAGGGGGTGTTCTACTAATGACTTAGGCCCGCTCTCTGCTCCCCTTGGGGCCTAAGCCTCAGTTAGGCCTCCCTTTGTGGGAGGCAACCAGGCTAATCAGGGGAAGCCACCAGCCACTGCCAGTCACTGCAGCCACCAAGGTGTTTTCATCAACATGGACTCCAGTCCCTTCACCATGAAGAAATGGCAACTTTCTTTAGGCATTTTCAAGATGTGTCTTTCATAGGATAGGACATTTCTTTCGCTCTTTTTTTTTTTTTTTTTTTATCCTCACCTGATGATATGTTTCCATTGAATTTTAGAGAATGTGGAAGAGAAGGGAAAAATAGAGAGAATCATCAAAGTGAGAGGAACACTTTGATTGGTTGCCTCCTGCATGAGCCCTGACCTGGGCCCTGGCAAGGGAGGATCCTGCAACCTAGGTACATGCCCTTGGTCAGAATTGAACTCAGACCCTGCAGTCAGCAGGCTGAGGCATTATGCTCTGAGCCAAACTGGATAGGGCAGGATATGACATTTCTTAGCCCTCCAGCAGTGGACCTTCATTTGTTTTTTCCTCTAAGAGTGTGGTGGAAAAACCCTGATCACCTTTAGGGATTCTTATTACCAAGTCACTAAGAATATTACCAGTGGCTTACCGCTTACCAATGAGAGGTAAGAAAAGGTGTTTCCTCTGTAGTTTACTTTGATCACCAGCTCCACCCCTGCCCAGGCCTGTAACCTCTGGCCGAGGTTGCAGGCCTGGGCAGGGGACCCCCAGGTCCCTGCATTGCCGGTCCCATTGACGCCCAGACCCCTGTGATTGCAGGCTCCTCTCCTTCCCCTCTGATTGCTGGCTCTGCAGAACCCAGGCTCCTGCGATCTCTGGCCTTGCCTTTTCCCAGGCCTTATGCCTGGGTAGGGAACGCTCACACCCCTCTGATCACTGGCTTCACCCTTGCCCATGCCTAAGGCCTCTGGTGAAGGCCTCTGGCCGGGGCAGGGGACCCCCATCCCCCTCTGATCACCTGTTCTGCCCCTCGGGCCCCCCGATTCCCCCGCCACCTGCCTGTCTAACAGGCCTGACCACTTCAGTGGCTGGGCTGAGCCAGAGTGGATGCTGCCATCTTGTGGCTATGAGGTGGCCATCTTTGTGGCGGAGTGATGCCTAATTTGCATAGTACTCTTTTATTAGATAGAATGTGGCTATGGGCACCTCCATCTTGTGGCCATGGGGGTGACCATCTTTGTGACAGTGTGATGGCTAATTTGCATATTAATCTTTTATTAGATAAAATGTGATATGGGCGCCTCCATCTTGTGGCCATGGGAGCAGCCATCTTTGTGACAGAGTGATGCCTAATTTACATATTACTCTTTTATTAGATAGAATGTGGCATGGGCACCTCCATCTTGTGGCTATGAGGGTAGCCATTTTGTGGCCATGGGGGTGGCCATCTTTGTGACAGTGTGATGGCTAATTTGCATATTAATCTTTTATTAGATAAAATGTGGTATGGGCGCCTCCATCTTGTGGCTATGGGGGGCGGCCATCTTTGTCATGGAGTGACATCTAATTTGCATATTATTCTTTTATTAGATAGGATGTAGTGTATGTATTATGCATATAATTCTATTACATATTACACTTATGCATTATAATTGAACATGTATATTGAAATATATAGTATACTAGAGGTCTGGTGCACAAAATTCATGCATGGAAGGGTATCCCTCAGCCTAGCCTGCACCCTCTCCTATCTGGGAACCCTCAGGGGATGTCAGAATGCTGGTTTAGGACATCTCTCTGACAATCCGGGACTTCTGGCTCTAACCACTCACCTGCCTGCCTGCCTGATTGACACCTAACTGCTCCCCTGCCAGCCCAATTGCCCCCAACTGCCCTCCTCTGCTGGCCTGTTCACCCCCAATTGCCCTTCCCTGATGGCCTACCCACAACTGCCCTCCCCTGCTGGCCTATTCACCCCCAATTGCCCTTCCCTGCTCGCCTGATCACCCACAACTGCCCTCCCCTGCCAGCCATCTTGTGGCAGCCATCTTGTGATGACATCATGCAAAGGCATAGCGCGAGGGCATGATGCCACCTAGGCTTTTATTATATAGGATGATACAATGTATTTTTATATTTATTGATATAACATTGTATATTTTTTATCTACAATAAACAAGGTAGTATTTTATATGGTATTATGTGTATATGTTATTTAATATTCTCTGATTCATAAATTTATATAACATATATTATATAAGTACACATATAACAAATTTTTACACTATAAACAAGAAAATAACAATATCTGCAACATAAATTAAGGAAATAATAATTATACCATAATTAATTATATAGTAACATAGTTAAAAAAGGAAAATATAAAATACCAAAATTGATTGAAAAAATTAAAATCTTTAAATAAACAAATAGCAATTTTCAAAGCAAAGTGGTAATAAAATCCTTCATGTAGCAAAAGTCTCAAGCCCAGATAATTTTATAAGTAAATTTTGTCATATATTCAAAGAACATATCCTTATTATATATGGTCACTATAAAATGTAGTAGAGAAAACATTGTTAAGCAAACCCAAGAGTGTACTAAAAATACTACATTATAGCCCTGGCCAGTGTTACTAAATGGTTAAAGCATCCTCCTCAAATGCACATACTGGGGTTGCAAGTTCCATCCCTAACCCCATTCAGTGTGTATTTGGGAGGCAACCAATTGATGAATTACTCTCACATCGATGTTTCTCTCTCTTCTCTCTCTATCTCTTTCCTGCTCCCCACCCACTCAACTCTAAAAATCAATGGAAAAATGTTCTTACTCTCAAATGAGCATTAAAAAAAAAATACCTGATTATAATTAAGTAGGGTTTATTCCAGAAACAAAAAAATTGATTCAACATTAGAAACATGTTGATATAATTCATCATATTAATAAGCTAAAGGAGATAAATCTTACTATTATCTCAATTGATAAAATAAATAATTTAATAACATTTAATAACTATAATGTTAATTTTTATTGAATTTATTAGAGTGACATCTAATCTAATAAAAGAGTAATATTGAAATTGACTATTTCTACGGGACACCTAAGCCACACCCACCAGCCAATCAGAGTGGCTGTATGCAAATTAACCCAGCCAAGATGGAGGCCAGCAGTCACAGAGCTAGAGTAAATAGGCAGCTTCCATTGCAGCAGGAGTGAACTGTCTGCTAGCAAGCTGGGCCTCTCTGTGTTCCAGGCAACATACTTGCAACATTGTTGCAATTATAGAAGCCTCAGAGCTGAACCAAACAGCAGGCCTGGGCTCAACTACTAAAGCGACATTCTTTCAATTATAGAAGCCACAGAGCTAAAGCAAACAGGAGGCTTCGTTACCTGCCTAGGCCTCGGCTTAAAGGAACAGTGTATCAATTATACAAGATAAATAAACCCCAGATACCTGCTTCCAGCCAGCCTTGCTGGGGACATTGGGTCAATGGGAACTGTGGGCAGCCTGAAAGCCTGAAAACAGCCCTTAGTCCATCACCCAGACTGGCCACACCCCAATGGGGTGAGGGACCCCACTGGGGGGCTTGGCCAGCCTGCAAACAGCCATCAGCCCCTCACCCAGGCTGCCCAGGTACCGGAGTAGGGACCCAAAACCTGAAGGGGCTGTGAACAGCCTGAGAATGGCCCTCAGCCCATCACCCAGGCTGGCCACACCCCAATGGAGTGAGGGTCCACACTGGGGGGGGTTGGCCAGCCTACAAATAGCCATCAGCCCCTCACCCAGGCTGACCAGGCACACCAGCAGGTGGACATCCCCAGAGGGGTCCCAGACTGTGAGAGGGCACAGGCCAGGCTGAGGGACCACCTGAGTGCACAAATTTTTGTGCACCGGGCCCCTAGTTGGTTAATAAAATAGAGGTTTCAGGTGTATAATACATCATCTGTACTATATTTTATTGTGTATTCTCCACCTAAAGTCAAGGCTCCTTCTATCACCATTATTTCCACTTTACCCTCTTCTACTTCCTATTTATAATTCTTAAAACACTTTCAGAAATCTATGAATAAAATGGAATTCCCTTAACTTATAAAGACCAAATACAAAAAACCTAAAGCAATCATCATACTTAGAAGAGAAATGTTAAAGCTAAGAGATGTAAAATTGTTTTTTAAAAAATTTAAAATTCTCATTATGTACAGACTAGAGGTCTAGTGCATGAAATCTGTGCACTCAGGGAGGTCCCTCAGCCCGGTCTGCGCCCTCTTGCAGTCTGGGAGCCCTGCAGACCTGCAGTATAGCCACAGCCACTGCTCTCGCCAGCCATGAGCCTGGCTTCTGGCTGAGCAGCACTCCTGCTATGGGAGTGCACTGACCATCAGAGGGTAGCTCTTGCTTTGAGTGTCTGCCCCCTGGTGGTCAGTGCACATCATAGTGACTGATCATTCTGTTGTTCAGTTGATTTGAATATTAGCCTTTTATTATATAAGATAATATAATCATCTAATCAGAAGAATGGATGTAATAAATAGATAAACTAATGAAATGTGAGAGGTTAGTTTTATTGCCCAACAGGTCAACTTAACAACATTCAATAGAATTCCCCTACATCAGTAATATTCAATTAGAAAATATTAAACCATTTACAAGTGCAACATAACCTATACAATATTTAAAATTTCACCTAATAGGGAAAACTTAGAAACTTTATTAAAAAATAGTTTTAAAATTAATAATTAAGAGGAACTAAATTAATGAAACAAAAATACTATATTAAGGGATAAATAATGTTTTGTAGTAAGATGTTAATTATACCCAAATTAATTTCTAAATTTAATGCAATTCCAATCTAAATTACAATAAGAACATTTAAAAACTTAATTGGCAGAACACGGTTGCATAAATAGCTGGGTGAATTTTGAAAGAGAAGGGCAAAGAAGGGAGGTTCAGCTTGTCAGATGTTAGGTTATATTGCAAAGCCAGAGTAATAAAAAGCAGTGTGGTAGAAGCACAAGAATGGGCAAATGAGTATAATGAGACTAAAACAGCAATAGATCCATGGAGCACTATTAGGTGATAATGGCCTCACAAATCTAAAGAGAAAAGATTAACTGTTAAATTTATCTTTATGTCACAAAAAAAAACTGGCTGATAACATGAAGAAAAGTAAAACGGTTTTATTTCCTTGCACAGAATGCAGAGCTAGACTCCAACTGTATGTGAAAGAATAATGCTACAAGCAAAAGAAGAAAATACAGAACACTTTTGTGACCTAATGATGAAAGTCTTATTCAACAAGACTCCAAAATTATAAATCATGAGGCAAAAAAAAAAAAAAAAGGTTGTTGGATTTGGCTACAACAAAATTAGCTGTTGAAATATTAAATCATAAATAAGTCAAAAGTACTTAAAAGCAACATATTTTAATGCATTTTCATAATAACAAATGAGTCATTAAGAAACAGCTAACGTGTGCTTCCATGGGGTGAAGAACATGTGTGTCTTGCTCTTCTTTATGGCTTGGAGACATCTCACATAGTATGGTCTGAATATATATTTACTGAATAAACAAGGTTTATTTTCTACTAGGGGCCTGGTGCACAAAAATTTGTGCACTCAGGAGGTCCATCAGCCCGACCTGTGCCCTTTCACAATCTGGGACCCCTCTGGGGATGTCCACCTGCTGGTGTGCCTGGTAAGCCTGGGTGAGGGGCTAATGGCTGTTTTCAGGCTGGCCAAGCCCCCCAGTGGTGTCCCTCACCCCATTGATGTGTGGCCAGCATGGGTGAGGGGCTGATAGCTGTTTGTAGGCTGGCCAAGCCCCCCAGTGGCGTCTCTCACCCCATTGGGTTGTGGCCAGCATGGGTGAGGGGCTGATGGCTATTTTAAGAATTTCAGGCTGGCCACAGCTCCCATTGACCCAATGTCCCAGCAAGGCTGGCTGGAAGCAGGTTTCTGGGGTTTGTTTATCTTCTATAATTGATACACTATTCCTTTAAGCCAGGGCCTAGGCTGTTAATGAAGCCTCCTCTCTGCTTCAGCTCTGGCTTGTATAATGAAACAATGTTTAATTAGAAGTCAGGCCCAGCCTGCTGTTTGCTTCAGCTCCTAGGATTGAAACAATGTTGCAAATATGATGTTCCCTGGAGCCGAGAGAAGCCCAGGCGGCCAGCAAAGAGTTTTACTCCTGCTGCAATGGCACTGCCTGTTTACTCAGCTCCCTGAGTGCCGGCCTCCATGTTGGCTGGGTTAATTTGAATACAGTCATTCTGATTGGCTGGTGGGCTTGGCTTAGGCATCCCGAAGAAACGGTTAATTTTAATATTACGCTTTTATTAGTTAGGATTCTACATGGTAAGACAATGAAATATGGAGTCTGTCTCAGAAATATTTCTTTTAAAAATCCTTAAATTTTTAAAAATATATTTTATTGGTTTTTTACAGAGAGGAAGGGAGAGGGATAGAGTTAGAAACATCAATGAGAGAGAAACATTAATCAGTTGCCTCCTGCACACTCCCCACTGCGGATGTGCCCACAACCAAGGTACATGCCCTTGACCGGAATCGAACCTGGGACCTTTCAGTTGCAGGTCGACCTTCTATCCACTGAGCCAAACCGGTTAGGGCAAAAATCCTTAAATTTTTGAGCTTCAGTAACCATAATTCAGTTATTTAGAAAATGTACTTAAGCCGAATACCTCATTTTCTCATTGTGGCAGCTAAATAAGGCCCTACTTCATCATCACTTTCATTTACAACTTTTTCTGGTAGTTGGGTTAGTTTTCTGGGTCAGCTTAAGTCATGGGATTTGCATCCATATTCAAACTAAATTCAATAAAGTTTGCAAATACTGTTTTATATAAAACTAGTAGCTCATTGAAGGAAGATTCCTGCAAGAATAGGGCTTCCTGAGCCAGAGCAAAGCAGAGAAGGGAGCGAAGCCTGCCTCAGCTCCCATCTATGTCACCTTGGCTCCCTCCTGTCTCTGCCACCTCAACTCCCATCTCTGCTGCCTCAGCTCCCTGCCCCCCCACTTCCTCCTTTCTTCACTATTTTCACTGTCTCAGCTCCGTTCCATTCTCCACCACTTGGCTCCCTTCTGCAGCACTTGGCTTCCTTCTGTGCTGTCTTTAGTCTTTGCTCTCCTGTGTATGCAAATTAACCACCATCTTTGATGGGTTAATTTGCATACAGTCACTCTAATTGGCTGGTGGGTGTGGCTTAGGTATCTCAGAGTGATGGTTAGTTTGCATATTACTCTTTTATTAGAGTAGATTATTGAAGTAAATATTTCCTTAAAGTTCAATTATATTATTTAATCTGAATTCCCATTTTCTGCTAAGTTGACAGGCTAAACTATAAAGCAGAAGTGAGAAGAATAATTCATGACTGACTTATGTCTTGGCTTCATTTCCTATTATTTCACCAACTCCTAAAACAAGAGTTCTCTCCTAAACATAATATTCTTACAATTGAATAATCACAAACAAATACTGGACTCAAAGTCAGTTTGGAATATTTAATATTTATTGGTTGTGATATTTTTCTGCTGCCACTGAAGCTAATTTTCATTTTTCCAAGGAGGAGGAAATAGGATTTCCTCTAAATGTTGCTACAGTTGTATAAAGCCTCAAGTGAGACTAATTCAAATGTTGTCACCCCCTAATCATGCACTTTCTTTTTGGTCTTTATCATCTAGTCTGTTTGTCCAGAGAGCTTGGGATCGTGCCTATATGTGACCTTTCACACCTGATGCTCATTGATTTCAATGGCTGACTCATTGTTGCACATATTAATAAAGACAAGACTTTTTTGGTTGCAAATGATAGAAATATAACCTAAACTAGTTTAATGAGAGAGTGGGACTATTATCTCCAAATCCAGCAAAGATTAAGACATAGGTATATCTTTGAAGCATTAGATATATACAGTTGGCTTCAAGGATCATTGGAACTATAAACTCAGGTGGTATTGCGTCTACCCCTTCTCTGCATCCCTCATCTTTCCTTCTTTCTACATGTATGGCTTTTTGCTTGTTTTTGTTTTTACTTACCTGAAGACATTTTTTTCATTGATTTTAGATAGAATGGAAGAGATGGGGGAAGGAGGGAGGGGGGGGAGAGAGAGAGAGAGAGAGAGAGAGAGAGAGAGAGAGAGAGAGAGAGATGTGAGGTAGACACATTGATTGGTTGTCTTCCTCATGCTCCCTGACCAGGCCTGAGGATCAAACCTGCAACTCAAGTACATGCTCTTGACCTGGAATTGAACTCATGACCCTTCAGTGGGGGTGGGGGAAATGGAAGGGGGGCGGGGTGATACTCTAACCAACTAGCAACACCAGCCAGGGCTCTACAGGCAAGTTTTATTTTCTCTTACTAATGACAGCTTCTTTTACATCACAAATTTCATAGGAAACATAGTACCAAAATCTCTTAGCTATTACTTCTTACAACTTCTAACACAGAATAACATTGTCAGTAGTCAAAATCTAGAAAAATGGTGCTGGCTCACTTTGGGTCAAATGCTCACTCACAGAGGTGAGGTCATGTGAGAATAAGGCAGCTAGTACAGTAGTCACATAATTAGGGGCACAGAGCAGAAAATATCACAGCCACTCACAAAGCATGAACAGTAAATATGTGAAATAAAATAAGGTCAATCCTGTCCTCTCTGACTCTTATTGCCTCTCCTGCTGGAATATCACAAATTATTTTTAGTTCAACTCAAGAAAACCCCCAAAATCTAGAGAATCTGTAGCAAAAAGTAATGACTTGAAGACAAAAAGTATTGCTACAGATTGTAGGTCATTTGGCAATGGCAAAAGGTTTTCTTCACCAGGAAGATATAAAAATTCTTATTTTATATACTTAGTAATTTGACATCCAAATATAGTTATACAGAAAAAATGACACAAGGAAAAAAAAAAAGCAAGTCCCATATTTAAAATTATCTTCCTGAAATATGCCAGTCTGGTCCAAATCACCTAGCTCAGCACTGCCAAAGTGACCATTTCACAGGAGATTTCTTAAGATATTAGGCTTCTGCAAGTCTAGACCCAGGTAGTAGATGGTTCAGGGAAATCCTGATGGAGGTACTAGGTACAGCTGTGAAACAGGTTGAGCACACTTGATTTTGTATCAGGTTCAACCACCATTAACACTATTACCAGATATCACTTAGCACCTAGATGATTATAAAGCAACTAGAGGCCCAGTGCACAAATTTTTATATCTTCCTGGTGAAGAAAACCTTTTGCCATTGCCAAAATTTTGTGCACTTGGGAGCGGGGGAGTCCCTTAGCCCGGCAACTCCAGATTTGCTCCTGATTGGTTGGTGGGCGTGGCTTGTAGGCATGGCTTGTGGGTGTAACAGAGGGTCAATTTTCATGTTACTCTTTTATTAGATTAGATGTGGCAAAGAGATCTTTGCCTTAAGTTTCTGAGAGGTAAAAGGAATCCAATTTTGTGTAATTCATGCATAAGAGCATATCTTCTTAAGCCTCCATCAGGATTTCCCTGAACCATCTACTACCTGGGTCTAGAATTGCAGAAGCCTAATATCTTAAGAAATCTCCTGTGAAACCTTTTGCCATTGCCAAAATCTCCTGTGAAACTTTTTGCCATTGCCAAAAATTTGTGCACTTGGGAGCAGGGGAGTCCCTTAGCCCAGCCTGTGCCCTCTCACAGTCTGGGAGCCCTCAGGGGATGTCCACTTGCTGGTGTGCCTGGCCAGCCTGGGTGAGGGGCTTATGGCCATTTCAGGCTGCTCACAGCCCCTTCAGGGTTCGGTTCCCTACTGGAGTACCTGGCTGGAAGCAGGTATCTGGGATTCATTTAACTTCTATAATTGAAACTTTGTTGCCTTGGTCCCCTGCTCAAAGCCTGGGTTGTCCCTGGCAACCCAAGGTCCCAGACCGGCAGGTATCTGGGGTTTGTTTATCTTCTATAATTGAAACTTTGTAGCATTGAGTAGAGCTCAGAGCCTGCAGGGCCCTGGCTTCCTCCATTGCCCAGGGCAACTCCAGATTTGCTCCTGATTGGTTGGTGGGCGTGGCTTGTAGGCATGGCTTGTGGGTGTAACAGAGGGTCAATTTTCATGTTACTCTTTTATTAGATTAGATGTGGCAAAGAGATCTTTGCCTTAAGTTTCTGAGAGGTAAAAGGAATCCAATTCTGTGTAATTCATGCATAAGAGCATATCTTCTTAAGCCTGCCTACTACCTGGTTCTTACTTACATATTGTCAGACATACACACAATCATAGTAATTGTGTTAAATGTACTGGTTTGTTAAGTACCTATAATAATAAAAGCATAATATGCAAATAGACTGAATGATCTAACAGCAGAATGACCTTCTGGATGGCTGTGCTATGGCACGCACTGGTGCCAGGCCAGCCAAGGAGGGTGCAATGCAATTGGTTGGGGGCCCCTGCCATCACCCCATGATTACCTCATAGAGGAGGCCTAGGCTACCCTCTGTGAGGTGATTGATGGGGGCTTCATGATCATTTGCCCCAAAGAGGGAGGCCCAGGCCACCAGTCCATGGGGTGATTGATTTGGAGGGGGGGCTCTGCAATTGCAGACCCCTGGCTGGGTGAGTGAGGCCACCCGGCTGGCTTCACTGTGGTGGGTGGGCAGGGCCTCCCTCTGTGGGGTAATTGATCTGGGAGCCCTATGATTGCACCCACAGAGGGAGGCCCAGGCCAGCCAAGTGATCGCATCCCATGCCTGTTGCCTGCAGAGGAAGGTGACTGGTGGTGGGGGGTGGAATGGCAGCACTGCACAAATGGCAAGCACTGACAGCAATGGGGAGAGGGCAGCTGCCGGCAGCCAGGGGAAGGAAGGCCCCATAGGCCCTGGTCGCTGCCAGGCCTAGGGACCCTACCTGAGTGGTCCCAGATTGCAAGAGGGCACAGGCTGGGCTGAGGGACACCTCCCCTCCCCTGAATGAATTTCATGCATGGGACCTCTAGTCTATATATATAAAAGCCCAGTGATGGTTATGATCAGAAATACCAGTCTATGACATCCACTGCAGCTGCCAACCAGCTCGATCCAGCCCCAATTGGCTCTTTACCCCCACCGGCCTCACCCTCAATTGCAACTCCCATGGGGTGTGGGGCCAGCGGCCAACTGCCCATGGCCCCTCCCAACTGCCCATGGCCACCCACCCCCACCCCCATAGGCCTCGATTGCTGGCTAGGCCGAGGAACCCACCCATGCATGAATTCGTGCACCAGGCCTCTAGTAAAATATAAAGTGATTCTACAAATTTTGTAATTTTTTTGCAATCATGTTTTAAAATATTATTAGATCCTTAAAAACTATAAGTGGCTTGCTTTCCCTCAATGTTTGAAAGCTCTACCTGCTCTGTGAAGCAACCTTTGTACTTATGTGACCAACTTTTCCACAGAAGATATGCTCTTGTACATGAGTTGCACAGAATTTCTTAGATTCCTTTTACCTCCCAGAACTTCCCACATTGCTTTTTTAACCATCTAGGCACTAAGTGATATCCAGTAGGAGCATTATTAATGGTTGAACCTGGTGCAAAATCAAGTGTTCTCAACAGGTTGCAGTGCTATATCTAGTCCCTCTATCCAGGGACAGGATTTCCCTGGACTGTCTACTACCTGGGTCTTGACATGCAGAAGCCTAACTTCTTAGGACAGTATATATGTAAGACAGTATGTATGTAAGACCCAGTAAAACTAAATTGGTGGATCTTGGCTAATTCAAGATTCAGACTGAATGGCCCCGTGTCCACCCTTTCACTCACACCGCACATACTGGAACCACATAGGGACCTCAAGACATGTGTACACTCTACTTTGACTTAAATTGAACAAACCTAATGCATTCATCTTGGGAATTAAGCTCACTGAAGTCATATCTTACTCAGAATAAGATTCACATTGTTTTCCTTTTTTTTGTTCTTTTTGTGTTTTTAAAAATTAATTTCAGAGAGAAAGGGAAAGAGAGATAGAAACATCAGTGAGAATCATTGATCAGTTGCCTCCTGCACGTCCCCTACTGGGGATCGAGCCTGCAACCCTGGTATGTGTCAACTGGAAATCTAACTGTGACCTCCTGGTTTATGGATTGACGCTCAACCACTGAGTCCCACCTACTGGGAGCTTTCTTACAATATTAAATTATTTGTCTAGAATCAAATAATGCCCACAAAACTAAAAATGGAATGCTTACTAGGAGTTAGCTTCCTAATCAGTATACTTTTTTATACATGTAATTTAAACCTATAGTGAAACTTCCCTGGGAAGATGCTAGCTTTGAATATTCATGATGCTGAAAGGGGATAAAATTAACCGGCAATAAAAGATAATTAGCAGAGGCCAAAGAACCAGCTCTGATGATCAAAATGCATTCTTAGGAAAACGTTTCACTGATGGAGAAAGCAGCTGTCAGCAGGTCTGTCATTTGTCCACATTTCCTCATGTAGGTCTGTCGTTTGTTCACTATCCTTTCTGTCTGGTTCCAAGACTCACACAATTTCTATTACACTTATACTAGTTTACTGTATTTAAATATGTTTACTAAATTCATTTATTCATCCTATTCTTTTGCTCCTATAATCTTATATTTAATAAGTCTTTATGAGTACCTAACCACAAAGTCATTGTGCTAGGACTAAAAATGCAGCTGGGGAAAAAACAAGGTTATTGCCCTCATGAACATATTAAAGTCTAATGTGTACTGAAGAAGACACAGTAAATGTAAAAAAATAATATATTTATGAAAACAAGACTTGAGAGAGAATGGTTCATATAGGCAATGCACACAGTACCAAAATAAGTTTCTTAAACAATAGAAACTAAACAAATGTCAGTGTCTGAGACAAGATTAAAGAGGTCAAGGATGATATGTTTTCTACAATTATAATCTTACTAGGGTCCCGGTGCACAAAAATTTGTGCACTCGGGTGGTGGGGGTCCCTCATCCCGGCCTGTGCCCTCTTGTAGTCTGGGACACCTCGGGGGAAGATGTCCACCTGCTGGCATGCCTGGCCAGCCTGGGTGAGGGGCTGAGAGCCATTTTCAGGCTGCCCACAGGGTTCGTGCACTGGGGGGTGGGAAGGCTGGTGAGTGGAGGCCTGGACGTTTACCACCGGAGGGCCCACGATTGCACATGCCTGGTGGGCTCACACTGCTGAGGGGACACATTTGGCGCAGAGTTGAGTGGCAAGCCAGGTGCGGACACTGGTGCAGAATCCCTCGGTGGGGCCCTGCTGCTGAGCAAACACACCTGGGGTGGAGCTGGGCAGTGAACTGGCTTCGGATTCTCTGCACTGTGCAGCAGACGCTCCCACACGCCCTGTGGAGGCCCCTGGGGGGCGGATGAAGGTAGCGGACCCTGGACGGGTGTTCCTGGACACCCTGCGGAGGCCCCCAGGGCAGAGCCAGGCAGCAGACCCAGGACAGGCATTCCTGGATGTCCCGCAGAGGCCCCTGGGGGGCAAAGCCAGGCAGCAGACCCAGGACGGCTGCTCCTGCACACCCTGCAGAGGCCCCGTGCTCCTGCATGCCCCGGGGAGGCCCCCAGGGGGTGGAGCCAGGCAGTGGACCCGGGACAGGCGCTCCTGGATACTCCTCGGAGGCTCCCAGGGGGCGGAGCTAGGCAGCAGACCCAGGACAGCTGCTCCTGGATGCCCCAAGGAAGCCCCAGGCCAGACCCCCCCTCCCACTGAGCTGACACACCTGGCACAGCTATGCTGGCCGGCCGTGCAGGCTCCCAGTGCAGAGCCGCCCTGTCAGCCTCCATCTTGGCTGCGTTAATTTGCATACAGCCGCTTTGATTGGCTGGTGGGCGTGGCCGTGAGCAGAGGCTCAGCCAGCCTAGGCAGGCAGTTGCAACAGAAGCCTTTGGTTTGCTCTAGCTCCATGGCTGCTGGCTTCCATCTTGGCTGGGTTAATTTGCATACAGCCACTCTGATTGGCTGGTGGGCGTGGCCATGAGCAGAGGCTCAGCCAGCCTAGGCAGGCAGTTGCAACAGCCATGGAGCTCTAGCTCCATGGCTGTTGGCCGGGTTAATTTGCATACAGCCGCTCTGGTTGGCTGGTGGTAATGGTCAATTTGCATGTTTCTCTTTTATTATATTAGATTACATTCATATAACTTTGCAAATGCTTTCATCCAACTTCATTTAGTAGTTATATGATCAATAGATGATAGATAGATAGATAGATAGATAGATAGATAGATAGATAGACAGAGGCAGTGATACATGAATAAATGATATATATTAGAAGGGGTGGAGAAAGAAGAAAAGGCAGCCACCCATAGCTTGGAGGAAAAGAGCAAGAACAGCATTTTCCTAGCATGTCCCACACTTGCTTTCATTGTGTTAACAGAAACTGTTACTGCCTTGACTGAGGGTTGATCACCTCAAGCCAGGGTGTTCTTTATTAACCCTAAGCCACTCCTACTTGATTCCTCTGGAAGCCTATGTTTCTGTTACATGTTACCAAGCGCAATTGTAAGCAGTACTGTAGGCAACGCTTTGCCAAAACTAAGTTGTGACAACAGTATAAATAGTCATGGATGCCAGAGCTGCTACTTTTTTCTGTGTTTTGCTTTTTATGTTCTGCACTTCAGCTTTTCCATGTGTTCTCACGGATCTTCTGACCATTTATCTAAATTAGTGAAATTGAGTATCGTATGAGTAGTCAAATGGAACCCTTCATCCCTTAACACACACCAGTTCCTTAAGCACATGGGATGAGGGTGCATTTAAATGAGCAGGTGGCAGGACAGAGCATGACTGGGGGAGCATAGACCCCTCTCCCTCTGAAGGGCACTCCTGGTCTTGGCTTCAGAGGGCAGAAACCTTGACCTAAATATAGCAGCTGTTCTCTTCACCCTCTGACACCTCAGAAGAATACATACTCAAGAAGTAGATCTATACACCCAAAATTAACATAATATTGTATGTCAACCATAATGGAAGGTTTAAAGTTATATAAAAAAGAAAGACCTATATCCCCAGGCTTCTTGATCCTGATTATTTTTTAAATTCAAAGAAACATTATTTTTATTTCTCCTTTAATTCCCTCATAAATCCAACCAATCAACACTGGTTAGACAGTTACAATGTTCAAATTACTAGTGAATAGCTGGGGAAACAAAAATCAACGAACCCCTGCCCTGACCTGGAAAAAGCACTGCTCATTAGCCAACTCCCGGGTTAGCCCAGGCAGAAAGACCCGTCTGTCCAAGTATTTATAACAGCCCTACCTACCTTCTAAGCAAAGCTGATGGTTTAACTTCCTTACATAGCTGTGGATTCCAGGCCTCTAGTTCTGTCCAGGCTTGGGTTTCCAAAACTCACATACATTTTCATAGTTTTAAATTTCTATAACTACCCAAATATAACTGTTTTGTAAAAAATGAAACATAGAAGCCTTGACAAAAAGAATAGTTCACGTCTTTGAAACGCGTAAGAAAGTACAATAGCAGTAGGGTGGAAATGGGCTTTTAAGGTCAACTTTATTATTTCAGGTCTATTTAAATAAGTAGAAATGGAAAATAAGGAGTAAATGTGGCTTTCTAAAACAGATGTTCCTCTCATTTGGGTACTCATGTTTGACAGCTGCTTTGTAATGGAACCAAACAATGACATCTAATTTCTTTATGAAGCCAACACTTTTATTTTTTAATCCTTACCCAAGTATATGTTTTCATTGATTGATAGAGAGAGAGAGAGAGAGAGAAACATTGATCAGTTGTCTCCTGTATGCATCCCCACCAGGAATTGAACCCACAACCTAGGCATGTGCCCTGACCAGGACCCAAACTCACAATCTTTGGGTGTACAGGATGATGATCTAACCGAGTCACCTGGCCAGGGCAAACCAACACTTCTTAATTATTATGCTCCAGAAACCATGCCAGACACCAGCAAGTCCTAGATAAATATGAATTATTTTACTCAAATAACCTGCTAAGTGAATCCTAGGATCCTTATGGCTTTCTCGGAATTGTCCTGGCTACTAGGAAACAGAAATGTATCTCATCAGATGATGTTGTTGGGATGGTAATGCATCTCTATCCTCAACTCAAGACCAAAATAATTCAGAGTGCACAGAATCTGGGAACAATTATAAACAAGCAGGTAAGGGCATCCCACAGTGGGCTCTAATTGAGTCAATACAAAATGTGTAGCCTGCTTCTTTATTTGGAAACCAAACACATTGAAAACTCTTAAGTCAAAGAGAGAAAGACTTTTGAAAGCTTATAGAGGAAAATGATGAACAGAATGTGACTTTGACGGCAGTGAAAAGGCCTGGAAAGTGGCAGGTCACACTGTCCTCACAAGATATTAGGACACCCAGACCTGACCAGTCTAACACATCTCCCCTATAAAGTCTAGAGAACAGAGTGGGATCACTCAATTTCATCAGCACTGTGTGCTTAGCATTTAATAAGCTTTCTACCACCCTCAAATAACCCTTGTCAGAGATCCCCGTGGCATCATGAGTAATGGAAAAGAGTATTGGTAGCACACTGTCTGTCCTAAACACTCAGATCAGTTACTTAACTTCCTTGGCCTCAGTTTCCTGAGCTATGAAATGGGGGTAATTTAGTTGTGGATTGAATTATAGCATAAGTGTTGAGCATGTAGATGATGTATGAAGGCTACATCAATAAACATTGGCTTCTGAGAATACTTCAGGAGATTCCTAGAGCATATGCCTGCAGGTGTATTTGTAACAACCATGGTTATACTTATAGCAGCCAGGATACTCCTGCCAACAATGAGTAAAGAACAAATTTTAAAACCTCATTAGTAAAGATTGGATTACAAGCTAAGGGTTTGGGTGATAGGCAAAGATGCAGCAGGAAGAACAGAGCATTGTGCTGAACTACTTGCCTCCCTGGAAGAGGTCTCTGTATTTCCCTGGAAGATGAAGTGTCTACACTGAGCTGACACCAAGTGACATTCTGTTAAGAAATGGGGGGAAGAGGAGTTACACCAGCAAAACATGCAACAAACCCACAACAGAGGTCAGTGACAGGTGCCACAGAACCACAGATAAACCACAAGACATACTGACCAGTGGGGTGTATCTCCTCTCCTCACTGAGACCACATCAAAATGAATGCCATGCACTCCCAGGAGAGAGGTGAGGATCAGGAGTTAGGAAACAGCCACTTTGAGTGATGAAAAGGTCAGTTCACTGCATAACTACAAACAGGTTTGGGCAATGTGCCTTCCACTTCTGAAACGTTAGCAGCTCAACTTCCAGGCACGAGTGGTACAATATGCTCTGGACTCTGGAGGAGGGAGAGTTTGATTTCAGCTGAACATATGTCACTTCACTGTAAGAACAATTAAACAGATACCTGTTGTCATGAACATGATCTCAAAAAGCAGTTTGGAATGTAATTTGAGTAAAAAAAAAAGTATATATTATCTAAACTAATAAAAGCGAAATAGTAAAATTAACCGTTTCTCCGAGACAGGGTAAGCCATGCCCACCAGCCAATCAGAGTGGCTGTATGCAAATTAGCCCAGCCAACATGGCGGCTGCCACTCACGGACCTGAGTAAACGTTTAGGCAGCGTCCGTTGCAGCAGGAGCGAAAGCGATACTGTTTTCGGCCCTTGGCGGGCAGGCTCCGAAACATGTTTCAATAATGTAACAATCACAGAATCCTCAGGAGCTGAAGGGAACAGCAGCCTGGCCTGCCTTACTAAGAGTAACAAAGTCTCATTATAGACGCTGCGCTGCAAGGTGAAGCAGAGGAGGTTTCGTTACCTCAGCCCGCCTCAGCTTAAAGGAACAGAAACCTGCGTCCAGCCAGCCTTGCTGGGACGTTGGGCAATGGGAGCTGTGGGCAGCCTTAAAGCCCCTCACCCAGGCTGGTCAGGCACGCCAGCAGGTGGGCATCCCCCAAGGGGTCCCAGACTGCGAGAGGGCACAGGCCGGGCTGAGGGACCTCCCGAGTGCACAGAGCGGCTGCAGGGCGGGACAGCGCAGGACCCAGGA
>PVJC01033027.1:0-19590 GCA_004026665.1 Murina feae
TGGGGGCAGTGACTTCTGTAGCTTGTTCCAGTCCTGCTTGGTTTGTCCCAGGGAGGGGGATAGCATGATAATCATAATTTAGTGGCTGATCCACCAGACTGGACAAATTTGGGCTTTATCAACTGGAAGCTACTGCTAAAGAATTCCAAAGACAAATTCTTGAGCTGTTTTCAGCCTTGCCTTGAACATGATCAGAATATCAATCTATCAGCTGGAGGTGGCACACTTTGTGGATCTGCTGAAACTACAGGAACCCAGATTTTAAGTGGCAAATATGGGCACCATGGCTATTGAAATAAAGAGGTTTGTCTTCCTTTAAGACTGTAAAAACAAATGTGAAATTACAAATAAAATCGGAAATAATTGAAATGTAGAGCAATTATATAGAGGGCAATTTAAATGAAATGTAAGAATATATTAGCCCTAACTGGTTTGGCTGTGGACAGAGCATCGGCCTGTGGACTGAAAGGTCTCAGGTTTGATTCTGGTCAAGGGCATGTACTTTGGTTGCGGGCACATCCCCAGTAGGAGTTGTGCAGGAGGCAGCTGACCGAAGTTTCTCTCTCATCGATGTTTCTGACTATCTATCCCTCTCCCTTCTTCGCGGTAAAAAAAAAAAAAAATTAATAATATATATATATATATATATATATATATATATATATATTATTGACTATATATATATATATATATATATATATATATATATAAAAGAATATATTAGGGAAAAGCCTATAATAAAAGATTATCATTAACTCAAGCAGTTATACTAAAGAGGCTTCCCAGGCTGAGTGTTAATTGTGTAAAAGGTGAGGGTTGGAGCTTAAAAAGCTTCCTCATTTTGAAGGCTGAATCTGTGAATTCCCTGTCCTTAGGGTTTTAACTCAGGTGTGATATTAAACACTTCAGGAACTACTGACTTGTCTTAGCACCCAGGAAAGAGCACTGCAAGTCCTCACACAAAGCTTTGGAACCTTGGAATGACCTCATGAATGAAAAGAGGTTTACTTATTCTTCCATTACCACTCACATGTAATCCTATCTACTAAAGAGGGAACATGCTAATTGACCCTCATGCTGTTGCAAAGATGGTGGTGCTCACAGCCAATAAGGAGGGAATATGCTAATTGACTGCCCCACCCTCAAAGATGGCTGTACCCAGTCCCCTCAGCCCTGCTGAAATGGCAGGTGCGCGGCAAGACGGGCCCGCCCTACGTACCTCCCTTTGGAGTCCCCCAGTCCCCTGAGCACCCCAGGCATCCAGGACCAACCTGAGGCACAAGCAAGCCTCGGATGGTGGCTGCCCAGCCACCCAAGGCCACCTGAGGTTCAGGTAACCAGGGCCAGCTGAGGCTTGCACTGCCCGCAGTAACAGCAGCAGAGGTGTGATGGGGCATTGCCTTCCCCTGATCGCCGGGTTGCCTTCTGCTCCTGAGGGCTCCCAGACTGTGAGAGGGGGCAGGCCAGGCTGAGGGACCCCCTTCTCCAGTGCACGAATTTTCATGCACTAGGCATCTAGTTCTTCTAATAATATAGTGTCTAGAGTATCTAATCACTGTCCTTCTGCCCCCTCAATCTGAAATCCACGTTGGGGCAGTTCAATCAAGAACATGGCCTAATTCGGATCCCCTAGACAAATGTAGGAGCCATTTTTAAAAAATCAAATTTCTGCCGGGTGACTCTATAGCTGGAAAAGAAGACATAGCAGAAATACCATTTATTTAATTTAGTCCATCAGTATATATGAGTGCCTAATATATTCCTAACACTGTGCTTGATGCTATGAAGGAAAGAAGTGTCCCAGGCTAACAGTCAGCGATGTAGGGTCAACACAATTAAATAAAGAAAGGTATGACAGTATGTGATTAGCTGTTATCTCTCTCCGTGGTATGTACTGTGCTAAGAAGTCACTCTTGTCAAACTGCCTTGCTACCATGGTGACAGTTACTAAGAAATGCATAGATCCACATATGAACAGGTTATGGTGTTCTGTTCTGTTGTCACTGTTTTTAAATGTGCCGTTTCTCCAGTCAGATGAATAATTCTTAATATTGGTCTCCAATTTTCTATGTGGATACTCTGTATTCAAGAACCAAGAAAACTGAACCAAGAGCATGTGGACCCATCCATGCTGACCACACAGAGTTTGGGGGTTTTCCCATTGCTTGGGGATTGGCTTTAACCCTTCAGGTGTAGTCCGGAATGACCGCAAGTGTCCCAGGCATCTAAGTGTGTCCAGTCTTTTAATACTCAGGTATGATTCTTCAAGGTTACCCCAAGGCCAAGAAGGAATTCTTTACCACCTCTTAGTCTAAATTCCTATTTTTATCTCTCTTGTGGTTTTCTTTGCCCCCCTGTCCTCTCCTCATTTATTCCACAAGCACCATTATTTGCAAATGGTTGTTTATAACAGACTATTATTGAAAGTCTGGGAATAATAATATAGTGCAGAGCAGGAATATAAGTACCCAAAGTTCTCTGGCCTTTTTCAACATCAAAAATTTCTCACTGTATTTTTCCGCAGGCCCTGCCTGCTGTCATTTTGCTCAGACCTACTCTTCTTCATCTCTTTTCAGAGTCCTTCAGGTCCAAAGCTTTATAATTTTATTATCCCAAGCAAGGAAATTCTTTTTGTCACACATCCTTCCCAATATGGACGAACTCACAATGCCAAAAGGCCCACCTTTTTCTTTTCCTCTCTTCAAATAAAAGTGTCATTTACCCCCGAGGTAAGTTTTGCCATTCCCCCAGAGTATTAACTAGCAGCTAAAAATAGATATTTTTAAAAGTTATTTTATTTCCCTGTTCACATGCCTTTCCACTTAATTCTCCTTCTTGATCTGTATTTATGGCAGCTTTTTTCTTGAGACTGTCTAAACTACAAGATATAAAGTCAAAGTTTCCGAAATATTTAGCATTGTGCATAAGTAATTCATATGTTTGGGGATACTTCTACTTTCCTTTTTTAAACTTCATTCTCTAAAATGTGATTTCTCAGATTCAGAAAAGCTACAAAATGATTTATGATTTTCAGACTGCCATATAAGAGATAGAGAACAGAATAAAAACTGGTTCCCTGTAGAAAACTCCCTACACATATGGCATTATCCATAGGCCAAGACCCTTTAACATGCACACAGCATAATTTTCCTAAAATAAACCTTTCTGCATTTAATCACAGGAGTAGATGCTTGAACAGTGACCACCGCTCTGCTCTACGGATAAGAATCTTATCTCTGACTACAGGAAAGTTTCCAAAGGTGCTGATTGCTGATTTCTGCGAGGCAGCCCTAAATTACAGTTGAATGTCATCTCCAAAGGCAGGCAATATGGCAGTAAGCACAGCTTCCTGTGACGATGGATATTTCCCCTTGGACTCACCTCAATCTATATATCTATATATACCTTTCAAAAGCCTGGTATATACAATACAGAGCAATGGTCTAGGTACCATGGAAAATGTGAGAAAACAAAATTAAACAAAATCAAGATTCTATAGGAACTCAGAATTTAAATGGTGAGGAAACGCTTGGTATATGGAAATAATAATTATAGAATAAAAAACAAAGTAGAATTCATTCAGACTTCTAACATTTTAGGACTAGAATTATTCTTAAGCTCATTCACCGATTTTAAGAGAAAACTGGAACTCCAAAGGGTTAGTAGTTACCTGAGGACACACAGTGAATTAGTAGCAGAGACAGGAAGAGACCACAGGTATCAAGAGCTTTGTATTCCTTACCATCCATGTATATAAAACCCTAATATGCAAATATACCAAACAGCGAAACGACTGAACAACTGAACAACCGGTTGCTATGACTTGTGCTGACCACCAAGGGAGGCGTGCGCATGGAACATGGTGGACGTCAGCAGCAGGCAGCAGAGCCTGGAATATGGTGGGCACTGGCCATGGTAGGATCACAGAGCAGGTGAGTGGGGTCGCCAGACCAAGGTGGGGCGCCAGCCATTGTCATCGGGGCAAGCCTCTGGTGGTTACTAAAAATTCTTTGCTCCCATGCACCACAGTCCCGCCGGACTCTGGCACCTGCTGCTAGCACCAGCCCTGCTCGCACCTGCTGCCGGTACCGGGGCCACCACTCACATCTGCTGCTGGTGCCCGGCGCTGGCCCCAATCACTTGGTGCCATCAGTAGGTGCAAGTGGCACCTGTCAGCCCTGATCATCCCTCAGGGCTTTTCCACCTCTCCCTGCTTGTGAAGGGCTGTCGGGGCAGTAGCCACTGCCTGCACCCACTGATAGTGCCAGCCCCAATTGCTCTGCGTGTCCGCGGGTGTGAGCAGGGCCGGCACTGTCAGTGTGGGAGCGGAAGTGGTGGGAGCGGGGTTGCTGGCAGACAGGAGACTGGGGGTCGTGGCAGGAGGGGCTGGACGGGGACATGGAGGATGGGCTGAGAACTGCCCCTGTGCCCACCACAGCCTCATAGCCCACAGTTCCTTTCAAGGTGCACAAATTCATGCACTGGGCTCCTAGTCTATAATAATAAAAGTATAATATGCTGATTAGACCAAACAGCTGAAGGAATTTCTGGACATCATTCTGGACATCCTTCTGGATGAAGCCATGGTGGCAGGGACCAAGGCAGAGGCAGTTAGGGGCAATCAGGCAGGCAGAGCAATTAGGAGAGATCAGGTAGGCAGGCAAGTGGTTAGGGGCAATCAGGCAGGCAGGCAGAGTGAGTAGGGGTGATCAGGCAGACAGAGGGGATAGGGGCAGGCAGGCAGGCAGGCAAGCAGTTAGGGGTGATCAGGCAGGCAGGCAGAGGGGTTAGGGTGATCAGGCAGGCAGGCAGGCGAGCGATTAGGTGCCAGTGGTCCGATTGCAAGAGAATGTTCAACTGCCAGTTTAGCCCCAAACTGCAGGGGTTGGGATCGGGCCTAAACCGGCAGTCAGACATCCCCCAAGGGGTCCCGGATTGCAAGAGGGTACAGGCCAGGGTGAGGGACCCTCTCCCACTCCCATGCATGAATTTCATGTATTGCATCTCTAGTCTCTATATATAAAGAGGTAATATGCAAATTGTCCAGGATGCCATAACATCACGACGGCTCAGGAAGAGGCTGTGTGCGCAGGTGGGTGGGAGGGAATTGCATGGGAGGTGAGGTAAGCCATGGATGCTGCAGTGACTTGAGCAGGCCTGGAGTGGAGACGGGGGGGCGGGGGGAGAGACTGCCTGCTGCTGTGCACCAGCAGTCTCACTCACCTATGCACATGAGCTGCAGAGGAAATACCTTTTCTGACCGATCATTGGCTAAGCTCCCGGTACACCACTCGCAGTGTTCTTGGTAACTTGGGTAATAAGAATCCAAGAAGGTGATCTAGCGTTTTTCCACCTCACTCCTGAAGGAAAAAATGAAAATCCACTGCTGAAGGGGCTAAGAAATGTCATATCCTGCCCTAGCCACTTTGGCTCAGTGGATAGAGCCTTGGCCTATGGACCACCGAGTCTGGGTTTCATTCTGATCAAGGGCATGTACCTAGGTTGCAGGCTCCTCCCTGGCTGGGGCCCAGGTCAGGGCTCATACAGGAAGCAACCAATCAAAGTGTCCCTCTCATATTGATGTTTCTCTCTGTCTTTCCCTCTCTCTTCCATGCTCTCTAAAAATCAATGGAAAATTATCCTCAGGTGAGGATAAAAAAAATAATAAAGAAAGAAATGTCATATCCTATGAAAGACACATCTTAAAAATGCCTAAAGAAAGTTGTCACTTTTTCATGGTGAAGGAACTGGAGTCTGTGTTGATGAAAACACCTTGGCAGCTGCGACAGCCAGCAGTGGCAGCAGCAGCGTGGTGAAGGGGGTGGTGCCTTCCCTTGATCAGTCCAGTCGCCTCCCGCAGGGAGCAGGCCTAAGCTGTCAGTAGGACATCCCCTGAGTGCTCCCAGGCTATGAAAGGGGGCAGGCTGGGCTGAGGGACCCCCCCATCCGCCTCTAGTCTATATATATAAAAGCCTAAGTGACTGTTCGACCATTAGATTGGTAGTTATGACATACACTGACCACCAGGGGGCAGACGCTCAACTCACAGGCATGGAACCATGGAAAGACTGATGAATCTCAGAGGGAAGGGGGGAAGGAGGAGGGTGAGAAGAGATTAACCAAAGATCTTATATGCATACTAGAGGCCTGGTGCATGGATTCTAGTGGGGTCCTTTGGCCTGTCCTGTGGAGATTGGGCCAAAACTAGCCCAGTGCACAGATTTGTGTACCAGTGGGGTCCCTTGGCCTGGCCTGTGGGGATCAGGCCAAAACTGCCAGTCTGACATCTCTCAAGGGGTCCTGGATTGAGAGAGGGTGCAGGCCAGGCTGAGGGACCCCACCAGTGCATGAATCCGTGCACCAGGACTCTAGTGTGTAATAACTATCAAGCACAAATTCTACACAAGGAAGTATATAGCTGGAAATACACATGTAGAATGCCTCGCACAGTGTCTGGAACCATTAGCTGTAACCATTATCACAATCATCATCATCATCATAATGGTTAAGAGTATAAATTTTAGTATTAGCCAGACCTTGATGTGAGTCCTAGTTATATCTCTTACTGTGTAACAGTAGGTAAGCTCCTTACCTTCCTTAAGCTCCAGTTTCTTAATCTATAACATGGAAATAAAAATAATGTCTACCTAATAGGATAGTTTGAGGATTTTATATACACACATTTGAGTGTATATGTGTGTATATAGAGATACTGTTTGCATATTAGCTGTTCCATAGTATTAATCAAACTATTTAGGTATACAGAGAGTCTAATAAGAACACAATTATAGAGTATTGGAGGAACTTTTTTTTGCCGTATCAAAAAGAAAGCCAAAAAATTAATATTTACTGAGCTTTCACTATATACAGATATCAGCATAAAAGAGTATGGAGCAAAGGAAATAGGAGAACTTCTATTTAGGATGTTATAATATAGGAACTATTTATTATTCTCAACAAATACATACTGATTACCTACACAATGACAAGTAAGTCTGAGTTTCTGCTTTCAAGGACCTTGCAGTCTACTGAAGGAAGAATCCAGCGTTAAGGTGGGAGGGGGAAGAGTGAGAAGAGGGGTTAGGGTCGATCAGGTAGGCAGGTAGAGTGGTTAGGGGCTATGAAAGCTCACAAAAGGTCAACCCATTCAGGAAGGTCAGATGGAGGTAGCAAAGCCAGTGGCAGAGAAAGTTTCTCAAATAAAAGAATAAGGAGTTGGCTAATGATGAGAAGAGGTGGAAAGAGCCTAAAGCCACAAACCAGCTACGGTGGATGCTCTGAACTGGCTGGCTCTCAGCATTCATTCCAAAACCCATAGTGTGCTTTCTCATACTGCAGGTGCTATACAAAGAACACCCACATTCCCCCCATCTCCCTGCAGTGGGGTTCTGCTTGTGCCAACTAGAAGCACTTGGAAGGTGGATCTAAGGCTGGAGTCATCTGCTTTGTTTCTGTTGGCAAACTCAGAGTGGACACACGGGGCTTTTTTGTAGCATTATTTCAGTCTAGGTAGTCGCAGGTGCAGCAGCGGCTTCCTGATCCTTGGGCCACAGCTACAGTGATATGTTGTTGATCTCAACACTACCAGTGGCGTCCCCTGACTCCCCACCTTCCTGATTATTGCAGAGGTAGAGCTGCCTTAGTAGACCAGTCGGGCAGTCTTGTCCTAGGAATCATTTTTGGAGGCCCCGCTAAGTGACCCTTCCTTTAACCTTTCCAGGGATTTTGTAAGCTCCTGATTCCTTGTATTAAATTCATTTTTTCTTAAAATGGTGTGAGTAGTTCCTATATCTTGCACCTAATACATCAACAGATTACAAAAATGCAAAATGTGCTATGAATAATATAGTTTGCAGAGTTCAGCAAACTTTTTCTGTAACGGGCCATGATAGTAAATGTTTTAAGCTTTGGGGGCCACTTATGATCTCCATCTCCATTTCCTCCTGCTCAGCATGGAGTATATTTATGTACATTGTTGTGCAAACATCTACAGAACATTTTCATTTTGTAAAACTGAAAGTCTCTACTCCTTAAGTAACAATTCCCCATTTCCCTCTCCCCCACCTCCTGCCCCTGGCAAACCGCCATTTTACTTTCTGTCTATAAGTAAGACTACTCTAGATACCTCACTTAAGCAGAACCATACAGTATTTGCCTCTTTTGTAACTGGATTCTTTCACTTAGGACAATGTTCTCAAAATCCATGTTGTAAGCATGTGACGGTATTTCCTTCCTTCCTTCTTTCCTTTGTAAGGTTGAATAATATTCCATTTTTGTATATACACCATTTTCTTTATCCACTCAGCTTTTTATGGACATTTGGGTTGCTTCCACCTCTTGGCTATCATAAATATGCTGTTATGAACATGGATGTGTAAATATCTCTCCTAAATTCTGCTTTCAATTCTTTTGCATATATACCTAGAAGTGGGATTGCTAGAGCATATGATATTTCTATTTTTAATTTTTTGAGAAACCATCGCACTGTTATCCACAGGGGCTGTACCATTTTGCTCAAGGTTTCTAATTTCTCCACACCCTTGTCAACATTTGTTATTTTCTGTGCTGTTTTTTTATTACAGTTATTCTAATGAGCGTGAAGTGATATCTCACTGTGGTTTTGGATTGCATTTTCCTATGATTAGTGATGTGAACAGCTTTTTATATATGGCTGTCAACCATTTGCACAGTATTTTCTTTGCCCACTTTTAGCTCTGCTTATATTTTTTGTTGTTGAGTTAGGAGTTCTTTATATATTCTGGATATGAGCCCCTTTTCAACTAGATGATTTCCTTAGGTTGCGTTTTCACTCGGTTGCTGATGCCAGACCAGTTTTAGCCTGTGCTCACAAATGGAAATCTATTTTGAAGCAACTTGCAGATAGTCTGACCAGATCTGGAGTCATCTTCTACCCTTAAGACACTCGTGGAAATGAGCCAGAGCATCTTTATTTTGGACACTTTAGGTCTTATATACTCTGACTCTCTAGAACACTGAAAAGCATCTGCTTGCTCTTACTCAGAACCAGGAACCAAGACTAGTCTCACGACTGGTGAGTAAGTAGGAGTCATGGAGTAGGCTCACCAGATTCAGGTTTTGCATTGTCAAGTGCCTACCACTAGAAAGCTGAAATCAGACACAGTTTCAATATCTATTTTTCAATTTCACCCTCCTCCTTCTTACTTTAAATGTTAGTTCAGTGCAGCTTCTTTGATTCCCCATATTTATTTTGAGGTGATAAAATACTCCAACCCTAGAGACCTTAATGATTCCCAGTCAAATAGAGTTAATTCATGACATAGTCTAAAATGGAACCCATTTTGCACAATACCAGCTCTAAAAAAAAAAAAAATACAGACAAATCAACTTGTTCACTTCTGTATTATTAGATAATGATACCATGGCATAAAGCATTTGCCAAAAAATCCTATTTGGAGATAGATTCTGATTTATAAAAGGTTTATTTTCTCTTCTAACTACTTATCTTTTAGAAGAATATAGGAAGCCTCATATGCACTATTTTTGTGATCCCAAGGAAAAGATAATGGAAGGTAAGGTAAGGACAGAGTTGCACATGGTCAAGAAGAAGAAATGCTGGGAATGCCGGATCCTACTTCTCTTCTTCCCTGACTTTAATGTTCTATGTAAGTATTGCTATGTAAGTTGTTGCTATGTAAGTATTTATGTACAACGATGTTCACCACTGCATCACTTCCAATCATGAATTTCAGCAACAGTGACATTTACAACTGACTTTAGTTGTAAACAACAGAGAACCCAAGCACAAGTAGGTTACAACAATAGTTATTTTTCTAATTATAACAAGAAATTCAGAGTCTGGTGGTTGCTGGCGTTGATTTAAATTATTTAAACCTCCAAGCCAAAAAGCCTTTAATTTTCTTAATGTTTCCCTCATACATGAAAGATGACTAATACAGCCCTACCTGTCTCATTCCTTAGAAAGCAGGAAAAAACAGGGAAGAGATGATACCAGTTTTGGCTGTCCCATTTAATTCAGGAAGGCAACATTTCCTGGAATGTCCCCCTCAACCTCAGAAATCTTCAGCTTACTTCCCAATGGCTGGGATTTACACCACCCTGTGTGGTTAATGAGGATAGGAAAATGAAATAAATGGGAATATTTGTTTTTTTCCCATCCTAAAGGCAGGCAAATGAGAGAGCAGTTGGGAACTGTGTTGGTCTACTGAGTTTTGGGGTCTGCCACAGTGAAATCCAGGAAACAGAAAAATATCTAAGAATACAAGACTGACTGCCCTGTGATTCCAGTTAAACTGTGGTACAGAACATGAAGTTGCATGCAAAATTATTCATAAAATGCTGTCAACTGAAAACATATAAAACAATTGATAAAAAAAACCCATCAAATTTGTTGGAGTGGAACAAATTTAGATTGATTTCAAAAATTTAAACAGATATATGCAAAAACACAACAATTGGAACTTACATTCTGAAAATGTCGACTTAGGTTGGGTTTTTCAGTGAACAGACTCTGAGACAGAGATTTGCATGCAGGTGCTTTACTGGAGGGTGCTCTCAGGAACAGCACCTGTGCGGGGGCAGGATTGGGCAGAGGGAGAAGGTAAACGGCAGGGCAGTTGCCACAGAGACTGTAACCAGTCCAACGGAAGTTCTAAAGCTGGATGTCCTAGATGGTCCCAACTGAGAGACTGCCTTTGTACCTCCACAATTGACCAGTCATTGGATTTGGCTTGCCCCCAGGGAGGGGATATAACCTAGGGTGAGGTATTTTCTTTCACAGAAGGCAATTTTGGAGGGAAATTCAACTGTGAGCCATCAGCAGCCAACATTCCTGGCAGCTGTATCTTGGGATCTGGGCAGCACGCTACAGCATCCACCAGAAATGTCAACAGTGATTATCTCTGGTTTGGAGATTAAGGTTGGTTCTCTCTCTGTTATATGTTTTCCAAATTTTCCATAATGAACGTAGAATTGTCCTAAGGATTCAGGGAGTTAATTCATTTAAAGTACTAAGCACAATTCCTGGAATTTATTAAGTATTCAATAAACTTAGCTATTATTACTTTTATTTCAAAATATGTATCTACATATAAAACATTTGAAAGAGAAAAACATAAATGTAGAGATTATCAAGAAAGTATGAAATATCACAGGGGAGTTTTACCAAACATTCAAGGAAGAACTAAAACCTGTCCTCCTGAGACTAGTCCAAAAAATTCAAGAGGAAGGAACACTTCCAAGCTCATTCTATGCAGCCAGCATTACCCTAATACCAAAACCAGATAAAGACAGCACAATGAAAGAGAATTACAGGCCAATATCCCTCATGAACATAGATGCCAAAAACCTCAACAAAATCCTAGCAAATCGGATCCAGCAGTACATCAGAAAGATCATACACCATGACCAAGTAGGATTTATCCCAGGGATGCAAGGATGGTACACTATCCGCAAATCAACAAACGTGATACATCACATAAACAAATTGAGAGATAAAAACCACATAGTCATATCAATTGATGCGGAAAAAGCATTTGACAAAATCCAACACCCATTTTTGATAAAAACTCTCAGCAAGGTGGGAGTAGAAGGATCATACCTCAACATAATAAAAGCAATATATGACAAACCCACAGCCAACATCATACTCAAGGGGCAAAAACTAAAACCATTTCCCCTTAGAACAGGAACAAGACAGGGATGCCCACTCTCACCACTCCTGTTCAACATAGTACTGGAAGTATTAGCCATCACGGTCAGACAAGAAGAAGAAATAAAAGGCATCCAAATTGGAAAAGAAGAAGTAAAACTCTCCTTATTCGCAGATGACATGATATTGTACATAAAAAACCCTAAATACTCCATTAAAAAACTATTAGACTTAATAAATGAATTCAGCAATGTAGCAGGATACAAAATTAATGCCAAGAAATCTATGGCATTTCTATACACCAATAGTGAACTTATAGAAAGAGAGACTAAAAAAGCAATCCCATTTACCATCACAGCACAAAAATTAAGATACCTAGGAATAAACTTAACTAAAGAAAAGACCTCTACTCAGAAAACTACAGAATGTTGGAAAAAGAGATAGAGGAAGACATAAACAGATGGAAGAACATATCATGTTCATAGATTGGTAGAATCAACATCATTAAAATGTCCATACTACCCAAAGCAATCTATAAATTCAATGCACTTCCCATTAAAATACCAACTGCATATTTCACAGACCTAGAATGAACTCTCCAAAAATTCATCTGGAATAAAAAAAGATCCCGAATAGCTGCAGCAATCCTGAGAAAGAACAAAGTAGGTGGGATCTCCATACCAGATATCAAGCTATATTACAAAGCCACTGTTCTCAAAACTGCCTGGTACTGGCACAAGAACAGACATATAGATCAATGGAATAGAATAGAGAACCCAGAAATTGACCCAAACCAATATGCTCAATTAATATTTGACAAAGGAGGCAAGAACATACAATGCAGTCAAGACAGTCTCTTCAATAGATGGTGTTGGGAAAATTGGACAGATACATGCAAAAAAATGAAACTAGACCACCAACTTACACCATACACAAAAATAAACGATAAAGGACTTAAATGTAAGATGGGAAACCATAAAACTACTAGAGGAATTTAAAGGCAACAAAATCTCAGACATATGCCAAAGCAATTTTTTTCACTGATACAGCTCCTAGGGCATTGGAAACTAAAGAGAAGATAAACAAATGGGACTACATCAAAATAAAAAGCTTCTTCACAGCAAAAGAAACCATCAACAAAACAAAAAGAAAGCCCACTGCATGGGAGAACATATTTGCCAATGTTATCTCCAATAAGGGTTTAATCTCCAACATTTATAGGGAACTCACACAACTTAACAAAAGGAAGATAAACAATCCAATCAAAATATGGGTAAAGGAGCTAAATAGACATTCTTCAAAAAAAGACATTCAGAAAACCAAGAGACATTTTAAAACATGCTCAAAGTCACTATTCATTCGAGAGATGCAAATCAAAACAACAATGAGGTATCATCTCACACCTGTCAGAATGGCTATCATCAACAAACGACAAGTGCTGGAGAGGAGGCGGAGGAAAAAGGAACTCTCCTGCACTGCTGGTGGGAATGCAGACTGGTGCAGCCACTATGGAGGACAGTATGGAGATTCCTCAAAAAATTAAAAATAGAACTCCCATTTGACCCTGCAATCCCACTTCTGGGAATATATCCCAAGAAACCAGAAACACCAATCAGAAAGGATATATGCACCCCTATGTTCATAGCAGCACAATTTACCATAGCTAAGATTTGGAAACAGCCTAAGTGCCCATTAGCAGATGAATGGATTAGAAACTGTGGTACATCTACACAATGGAATACTATGCTTCTGTAAAAAAGAAAGAATTCTTACCATTTGCAACAGCATGGATGGAACTGGAGAGTATAATGCTAAGTGAAATAAGCCAGTCAATGAAAGAAAAATACCACATGATCTCACTTATTTATGGATTATAAAGACCATTATAAATTGATGAACATAAACAGATACAGAGGCAAACAGCATTGAACAGACTGTCAAACTATAGCTGGAAGGCTCAGGAGGGTTCAGGGGAGTTAAGAGATCAACTGAAGGATTTGTATGCATGCATATAAGCATAATCAATGGACACAAGACACTGGGGGGTAGGGAAGGAGGGGGGAAGGTCAAGGGGAAATAATGGAGACTTATTTAACACTCTTTGTAATACTTTAAGCAATAAAACAAAATTAAAAAAATAAATAGCAAAAAGAAAGAAAAGAGCAAAAAAAAAAGAAAATTTATTTTACAGAAATATAAGTATATATTTTAATTAGTAATACTGTATAAACCACAATTCTTACTTGAAAAGATACACTGAGAGTGAAATGTATGCTTAGAATAAAAAGACAAATATTACTTAAATAAAATATGTTGCAACTGGAAAAAAAGTATGAAATATAATTAAAATAATAACAGACCTTTTCTGTTCATTTTGACTTATTTTATCTGGGAAATCCTGTCTTATAACATTTTTTCCTCCAGCATTGCCCAATAGAATTTTCTAAGATAATGAAAATTTTGGTGTCTGTGCCATCCAGTACAGTAGCCTCTAGCCACAGGTGGCTACTGAGATTTGAAATGTGCCTAGTGCAAATGAAGAACCAAATTTTAAATTTTATTTAGTTTCAATATATTTAAATGTAAATAGCCACATGTTACTAATGGCTACCATACTGGACAATGCAGCTCTATATCAATACTAGGCAATGGTCAGAGAATAGATCTAACATAATCTTTCTTAAAGTTTGGATTGGTTCCAGTATAATCCCCAAATCATAATTTCAAAATCACATTATATTTAGATGTGTAGAAAAACAAAATGAGAGTTAATTAAATGAAAGATGAAAGTGGGTGGTTTTTTTGTTTTGTTTTTTAATCAGACTTTTCTACACACAATAGGGAAAGCATTTAGTTGAAAGTTAGGTGCTTAAAAGACTATTCAATATTGTATGGTATTCTTAGTAAATAGTCTGAAAAGAAAATGACAAAGGTGGTTCCATAGCAAATGTCTGATCAATCAACTTGCCAGACATGTGAGAAAGCCACCTTGTAAAAGGATTCTCCAGCTCCAAACAAGTCTCCAGATGACAACAGCCCTAGCCAACATCTGACTACAATTTTATGAGAAAGTGAAACAAAAATGCCCAATTGAGCCACTCTTTAATTCCTTACTCACAGAAATTGTGAGAGATTATTTTTATTGTTTGAAGCCACTATTGCAGGAATCAAATAGGTAACATATTATCAATAACAAACATTTATCGCCTCTGTACAAAGTATCCTGCTTATAGGCAGAACCATATGATCATTCAAGGTAATTTCTTGCTTTATCACTTTAGTGTTTTAACAGTTTGACATGTCATCAACTGTATATTTTTTCCTATAAAATTCTTATGAGACAAGAAGACCCAGCCAATCAAATATTTAGCAAACATTCATTAAGTTCAAAGTATTATTCTAGGTGCTCTGTTGATTAAAAGGTACAATACCAATGATAACAATAATAGTAACAATAGATATTACTGATACTTATTAAGCATCTACTTTGTCTTAGACACTGTTAGACACTGTATACATGCTCTTATTTAATCGTAATAAATACTGTATTGTCAAGTGTTTTCCAGAAAGTTCAGATCAAGTTACACACCATCTGCCATAGATAAGAACAGACTCACTGCATGTTTACCAGCACTTAAAAGAAAGTTTTTAAAAATCTGACAGGTAAAAAATAGAATAGTTTAATCTGCATTTCTATGATCACTAGATCTTCATATGTTCAGCACATTAAGCATTTGTCTGATGTGTTACAAATATTTTCTCCCAAGTTGGTATAGCATTAAAAAATTAGGTTTTTATTGATTTTTTTAGAGAGAGGAAGGGAGAGGGAGAGAGAGAGGAACATCAATGTGAGAGAGAAACATTGATTGATCAGCTGCCTTCCATTTACTGGGGACTGAACCTCAAACCTGGGCATGTGCCCTGACTGGGAATCAAATATGTAATCCTATAGTGCACAGGACGATGCTCAACCAACCGAGCCACACTGGCAGGGCTGGTATATAGCATTTTCTTTATATTTTAATATAGTCAGGCCAGTCTCTTCCTTTGTAATTTCTTCCAGTTTTTATAAATAAAAGGTTCTTTTGTATCCCTTGATCAATTAAAATTTCAATTTTATTTTTTTGTAATTTGTGGGGTTTTTTTTTATACATGTAATTATTCTTTCATTGCAGAATGCAGGGTAAAGTTTTCTTTTTCATAATCATGTCTCCTTCACTATTAATTGAATCAATTTTCCTTTCCCCACTGATTTATGATCCCATCTTTACTATCTAAAGAATTCTTATATTACTTGGGTATGTTTATTAGCTTTATAACTCTTTCATTGCCTGTTGGTTTTAGTGCTAGTAGTAGTACACCTTTAAAAAATTTTTATTATTGGCTTTTATTCATCAAGAACCATGATATTCCCATCTAGGAAGCCTCCATACCCCACCCCCACCCCCATAACTGCTGCCTCCTTTTCCACCTTTATAACATAAAATTCTGCCTTGTATCACAGTTAACAGGGTTGATCATATCCAATTATATTCTTGAGAGCAGGGAATAGGTGTACTATATATTCATTAAAATTAAGCTATGGGATTTGCAGTAAATACTGTATTGTCAAATGGTCTGTAGTAATGGCAAAACAGCTCTAGTTTGAAAAAAAATAAAATAGAAAATTTCCTCATTTGTCCAATAAACATCTCTGTACTGTCCGTTATGAAAAGATAATAAAGGTGAGTGAACCCTATATTCTGCCTTAGGGAGTTTACCACTTAGTAGGGAGAAGAGACATATAAAAATGCAGTGTGATTAGCACAGTGTGATGAAGTAGCATACAAAAGCACATACAAAGAAGGAGAAAGCAAAAAAAACGAAGGCAGTGAGTCGTGGACATACCCGTGGACTGGGTACATGGTGCTTGTTAAATGTCAAAGGAACCTGCAATGAATCCGAATGACAAAGTGCACCAATCCGGATCGTTTAACAGAAGTCACATTAATTTACTCTTCATTCTGAGACCTTCATAAGGAAGCCTAATGCAGTCTGGGTTGATGGGCAAGCTGAAGAGACGCTCTGCTTGGACGACCCTCAGATGACTAGACCGGGATGCAGGTGGCAAGGAACCCATAGTTGGTGACCGGGTGAAGATCAGACATGGCGACAAAATATAAACCTTCTAATCTGTAAGCCACTTACATGAGTTGCTTTAAACGCTATGGGGACTGGCTCTTTGTCGTTTGCGAGTGAGCACAGTTGCAGCCACCAGTCTCCCAACCTCGCCCCGCCCCTGAGGCCCGCAGAGAACCCAGGCCAGAGGCTAGGCAGGAACCACTGACGTCATGCAAACGTGACGTCACCGACACTGACGCGGTGTCGCGGGAGGGGCCTCTCAGCTCACCTCAGCGGTCAGCTCCACGGAGCAGCGGGTCGGGCACTTCGCGCTCACCCCTGAGCGTCCGAACAGAGCTGCGGGACCTGAAGCGCGGAAGCTACTCAGCGGCAGAGGAGCCGCCGCCTCCTTCCCGGGCCCGCACCCGCGCCCTCGAAGGCCCAGGCGCGGTCCCGGCCGCAGCGCGCTCCCCAGCCCGCCGGCGGCGGCGGGGACGCGCACGCACGCACGCGGCGCGCACGTCCCTTGAGAACCCGGAAGTGCGAGCGAGAGCTGAGCCACGTGGGTGGAGCTGGAGCGCGGCTCGCATGGGGGAGTCTATCCCGCTGGCCGCCCCGGTCCCGGTGGAACAGGCTGTGCTGGAGACATTCTTCTCTCACCTGGGTGTCTTCTCATACGACAAGGCCAAGGACAATGTGGAGAAGGAACGAGAGGCCAACAAGAGCGCGGGGGGCAGCTGGCTGTCGCTGCTGGCGGCCTTGGCCCACCTGGCCGCAGCCGAGAAGGTCTATCACAGCCTCACCTACCTGGGGCAGAAACTAGGTACCTCCGCCCCGCCCCCCCGTGACCCCTGAGGAGGAAGGAAAGGGGGTGTATTCCCCTGTCCGCAGTGCCTTGGGTTCCCTGTTCCTGTCACTTCTAGTTGCAGGTCCCGCTCGGCGCTCCCAGCTCTCCTCCCACCGTTCCCTTCCTTCCCTCGGCTTCCACAAGCCCCGCCCACCGGCCGCCGCTGCGGCTAGATTGGCGGATGGGGTGGATGCTCTTGGCCGGCCCGTTGTCCCAAAGCGATGATGTATCTGTTTGCTCAGTGCATGGATTGGTGCCATCAGTGAGAAGTTAAGCAGACTCTGTCCCCGCTCTTCTAACTAGTGACACTGCCGCCAGAGGAGCAAAAGTTGTTAATACCAACCTAGTTAATGAACACAGTTGTCTGGCTTATTAAGAATAAGGCCCCCTGAGAGTTACAGATGGAGTCCTCTCTTTTCGTAGTCCCTCCATAAGTATGTAATGAACGAAGAAGTAAATGAATACTGGACAGGAAAGGCAAGAAATATGCTCAACACTAGCAAGAGGGGATTTACAGGGAAAATGGTAAACACTCTTATCATTCCATGATAAATCTTGCCCCTGAAAATAAGATGCAAGAGCAGATTCAATTAATTTAAACTAGCAGGAAAAATATAAGTAGATCAGAAGGAAATAATATATGTAAAAGCCAAGGCCTATGCATACAAGGTGTTACTACTTATAAGTATCAGTAATAAATATGAATCGCAGAGCTTTTAGAGTTGTTTTAGTCCTTTGGCCTGTTTTAGGCCCTTTAATTGTCAGAGGCACAAGTTCTGGTATGAACAAAGGACATGTAAATATAGAATAGAAAGGTAAAAATTGAGTGCAGATTCCATTTTGATTTCCCTCCACCCCCAATTTCCTTATATTGCCTGAAGGTGCCCATGTCTGTACATCTTAACTTTCAGTAAACGCTAAAGGAGCAAGTTTTTCTGAGATCTTAACTTCTGCCTTAGCTGTTTAAATAACTTGTTATTTAGTATGTTGACTCACTGGCAAAAACTGGTCAGATAGTTTCACCTTGTACATTTTTCCTTCCCCTTTTTACAGAGGCACTTATCGCAGATTTCAATCACTGTTGTAGTGTTGTTAGTTCCCTTTTTACAGATTGGCAAATTGTGTACATGCAGTTGTGTGAGTAGGTGACAGAACCTAAACCAGAATACCTGCTTTTGACCTGTCAGATGGTATTTGCATGATTTATTTAAAAGTTTGTACATAAATTATGATTTACATATATATGTAAATAGGAAGGATTTTGACTGTAAAATTGAAGATAAGTAATTTTCTGGCAGTTGTTTACAAATTCCCCCTCCTCACGAAGTGTGGAGATTGACCCCAATGCCATGATTCTTAATTTTTTAAGCTTATCTATGAAAATTTCATTAAACCTGTGGACTTATTCCCCAGAAAAAATATACATGTAATACAATTTTGCATATAATCTGAGAGCATTCAGTTAGATTTCCTAAAGCCTATTTATGCACCCCTATTTAAAAAGTTTGCACTCTAGTTAAGTTATATGTGCCTGGTTTAAGGTAAACAAAACTGGCTGTCCTGTATATAAGATCACATGTAAGACCATCATTGTGTCCAACTTGGGTTCTGTGAAGTGGGCCATATTATCACTGTGATTGATTCTGCATGGACCCCCACCTTGCGTGGATGAGCTTGAGTGCCATGCCTTGAAATTGACCCACAGAGCATTTTACACTGGGAAACATGGCCAGGCACTGTTCAGGCTCCCAGGTGACCTGTCACTCCTATTCACATGTATAATAAATGCGTAGGTTCCAAGTGTTAATTTTAACTTTGTAAATACCGTACGTTTTTTGTTATTGGAATGTTTGTGATATCAACATGCTTATACAGTACGACTTCATGATTATTGGGTTGACTCTCCATTTCCTTTTGGTCTTTATTGTTGAAAGTATTACCTATGTCCACCTTGTCTCTCCTTTCCCCCCATTGACCTCTTCCAGCCCCCCGA
>PVJC01033028.1:0-19676 GCA_004026665.1 Murina feae
AACAGTCAATTTGCATATTACTCTTTTATTATATTAGATGCTTCATAAATATTTTATTGCTGTATAATATTGCCTGGGTTTCCATTATCTTATATTATCACTTATTTTTTCTATTTATATTGTTTTGATATTATTTTAAGGGTAGATGTCTATGTGTAGATCTTTCACTTTACATTCAAAATTATATATGCAGAATAAATTCTCATAAATGGAACTATAAATTTAAAAAATATGGCCATTAGAAAGTGCATGAAACACATTGCCAAATGCTTTACAAAGAAGTTGGCCAATTTAAATTCATGTCGATCATTTTTGATAAGCACATTTCACTGCACTCTCAAAACCAGAAATATACAGTTGTAACAAGAAGTTAATCAAGCATTGGGAAATTTAGGCCAATGCATTAAAATAACAAATGCCAATGAGACATGTCAGATTATTCTCAGGATTAGCAAAAAGTAGGTTGCCAAGACCTGGTTAGATGAGTCCTAAATCACTTGTCATATAGAAATTTAAAAAAGAAAATTAAGAAGAGAGAAGGATTGTGAAAAGGATTTTGCTTTGGGAAGAGGCTGGTATTTTGTTGTGTATTTTCCAAGCTAAGTGGGCTGGGGTACATGCTCCTTGTTTCAAATCTTATGCATTTCTATACTACAGATGGGAAACCCCAAGTAGTGTCTAGTTTTGTTGGAAAATTAAATGGACTGGAGTCTGATTCTTCTGTGGGAAATCTCAGGATTGATGGGTGGTTCTGCTCTCTGAGTTTGCTATGAAAGCTAGACAGGAGTCATGTGGTTTTAGGCCCGAAATCCTGAGCAGGTGTACAGACTTCCGTAGAGACGACTGGAGGCAAGGCTCTGTTTTCCAGCTAGTGGGAGCACGAGCTCTCAGATGCAGAGATAGATTATTGCAGGCCATGTTTCTTAGGGGAGGGAAGCCCAGCCTGGACACCTATCTTTAAAGAACCCAAAAGCACTGCCAAGAGAAAAATAAAGTTTTAATCATTTGCCAGAACCATAGAGCCAGCCAAACACAGAGAATATTTTTGGTAACTTTTTGGCGTCTGCTCTTTACATTCAGAGCAAGAATACTCCAATGAACAAATTCACAGGGACAGGGAAAGATAAGACACAAAGGGATAAAAGGGTCTGCAACTTTGTTTTCATTTGTATTTCTTTGGTAATTTTTGAAGTTTAAGGTTTTGGACAGTTTTGTTAATTAGTCATATTTCTCTTTTAGAGTATCAATAAGCATACATATATTTTTCAATAGTAGTCTACTTAATTTTTATTTTTTATTATTTTTAATATATTTTATTGTTTATGCTATTTATTTGAGGAATATGCAGCTTCAGCAAATATATTAAATTTCATCCTAAGTATAGGAAAAATAACAAATTGGCATTAAGAACCATGTGTGACAGTATGAGTCAGGCAGTGCTGTATAAGGAAAAGTGCACCAAGATTTAACAGGAAAAAGCATTGTTCAGCCCCAAATTTGCCCCTTACTAATTTAATCTCAGTTTCAGGTCTCAAATATAGGAAAACATAGAAAGTTTTCTTTTAAAAATGCATCTTTAGTGTTTAAAGTTTACAGGTGCCCCTTTTTGCTCCCATTGACCCTCTCTCCAACCCCCCACCCCCAGCCTTCACTGCACTTTGTTTGAGCCCATAGGTTATGCATATATGCATATAAATTCTTCGTTTAATCTCTTCCTGCCCCCCCTTCCCTCTGAGATTCTCAGTCCATTTTATATAATATAAAAAGAAGGTGTGAAGAAACAAATGGAGAGGAATTGAGCAGAGAGGATGGCAGGGGAGCAAATGAGTGAGGAGGGAATGGGCCAGGAAATCCTCTTCTTTCCCAAGTAGTTAGTGGCACTTCCAAGAGAACCCCACAATCACACAGCACCCGTTGCCCCCCAGTCCTACCCTCCTGGTCGAGATGGCCGTCCTCCCATGCTTTAGGTGAGGTGGGTGCAGAGTCCTATGGGGGGATCCTTGGCCTCCCAGAACTTCCCTTGCTTTGACTGTAAATCCATTCAGGTTGATCCCTCCGTGTTTCTAAATTCTGCTGGGCCTAGTGAGACATTCAAAGTGATCCTTGGTGGGGGCAATGCAAGAGGTTTAGAGATTCCCTTCCTCAGCCTGGTTCTCGTAACAACCTCTGCTGCTGAAGACGGGATAGAATCTCTGAGGAAGGGGAGGATCTAGCACAAAGCACTGCCTTGTCCCTTCCGGGAGATCAGGTAGCTCACCTCTTCGGTTTTGTTTTGTTTTTTCCTTATTGAGGGTCTGTAGAAAATATATGTCAGTTTATATTAGTAAAAAGCAAACAGCTCACTGATGCTCAGTTCTATTTAGACACCATCCTCTTCTGTCACCTCTGTTGAAACCCGATTTTCTTGTCACTTACAACATAAAAAATTAACATCCTATATAATAAAAGGTTAATATGCAAATTGACCATAACAGCAGAACCACTGGGAATGACTGGTCATTATGACACACACTGACCACCAGGGGGAAGATGCTCAATGCAGGAGCTTCCCCTGGTGGTTATTGCGCTCTCACAGGGGAAGCTCTGCTCAGCCACAAGCCAGGCTGAGGACTGCCAGAATAGCTGTGGTGGAGGGAGACTCTCCCACCTCCTCAGCAGCATTAAGGTTGTCTGACTGCAGCTTACACCTGCTTCCACTGGCAGGAGACATCCCTTGAGGGCTCCCAGGGAGCAGGCGTAAGCCAGCAGGTGAATATCCCCTGAGGGGTCCCAGACTGTGAGAGGGCACAGGCCAAGCTAAGGACCCTCCCCCTCCTCCCTGAGTAAACAAATTTTTGTGCACCGGTCCTCTAGTAAAAATATAAGATGGTATATGTGAGTTTTTGTCTCTGGGCCTCCCACTCTTGTCCTCTCACAACACTCCCATCTCACACTCCCATCTGTAGGAAAAGTATCTTTGCCAAGATATACACAGAATTTACCAGCATATTAGCATCAAAACTATTGTAACATAGGCAGTCAATATGAGCAACTGAAAGAGATGTAGACATATCTTTCTGAAGCACCTTGATTTTATTAGCTGGGGAATTCTTTAAAATTTCAGAAAAAAATTATGTTATCAGAAAGAAAAATAAACTGCTATCCTAGACTTAAGCGTGCTCTGCTCTCGTCTGCCTATCACCTGGAAACCAATGTGGGACTGATAATTATTTCTTCAGCAGTGCAAATTATCTCTGCCATTTATTCCCAAACTATTTCACACACAGGGTGCCCTTTCATGTTATAGCCAGAAGGGTTAGCTTGTTAAAAACTTATGCCACCATTCTCTAAAGTGCCATTCAGGGATCCACTCATGTGACTCTCATTAATGACAAAGACCTGTGTCAAAGGAGTGTGCAAAACCCCAGAGCACGTAAAGATTCAAAGTGTTATTGAGGGCAAACCATCTTATCTACAGGTGAGCCTTCCGGGTCACAGTAGATTCACCGGATGAAATAAAGTGTAGAAGTTGCTGGCTGCCTGGACCTCCTCTGCAATCACTAAATGCTCAGCTTTAGATCACCTTCTACACTGAATACAAATCACCCAATAAGACAAATAAAAGCTCTCCAAAGCTCCATCGTACATCATATAAATTGTTGAGCTCCCTTTGAAAAAAGTATTATGCCAGTATAGTAGCAAAGTTAAATATCTACATTTATAATAATTCAAAGTAATTGCTTAAAATTAAGTTGCAAATTAATTCCTTTACACATTTCTTCAAAAGCTATCTCATAAAATTAAACACACACCTCAAAAAAGCCAAATATAGCCTACTTTCTTTATATAACTTTTATTAATCTAGTTTTACAGGAGTGAGGTTTCTAAAGAAAACATTTCTATTAATGTAGATATTACAGAAATAGGAGGGATTGCTTACTCAAACCCTTGATTAAAACAATACTTCCAGGTTCGAAGATTTTTATTGCAGAACTGAACAAAATCTCTGTAATTTAGGTACGCAACATTACTCAGTTTAACTGGCGCATTGTGTTTCCCGTATTCAAACAAGAATAAGGAGGGAGCATTCCTCATCCATGGAAAGATAAGACATGGACTGTGTTTTATGAAGATAGTCATTTTGTAATGTCCCATTCAACTCAGCCCCATTAGGCTTCTGGGCCTAGCATTGCCGTTTGTTGCCAGAGTTAATATCTCAGCGTTCCCCACATCCCTTTAGTCTATGATTACTTTTGAGGAATTAAACAATCACTCAGAAAGTTGACTTCAGTTGATGGGCTGCTAAACCTGTGGTAGATATGATACAGCAAAAGGGGAAGCGTAAAAGTTATTAGCAGTGACTTACATTTACTGGTCACTTTTCTTTTTTGCCAGAAGCTGCATACCTTTTATAAGCTTTCCTTTGTGTGAATCCAGCTCTTACATCAATACTGATTTCTCTCCCGGTGGTAAATCATGCTTATCCAGTAACCACCAACACTTTTCTTTAATAGGGCAGTTTTCCATGTACAGTAATGTTCTCTTTTCCCATCATTTTATTTATTCTACACGTGAGGTAAGATACCATCCATATGCCATGGAAATAAATTCTAAATAATGAACAAATATAATGGAATGAGCAACATGTTTTTTTTGGTGCTCAAGATTATCTATATTTTTATTGATAAAACTAGAGGCTTGGTGCATGAAATTCATGCATGGGAATGGGGTCCCTCAGCCTGGCATGCATCCTCTCCAATCAGGGACCCCTCAGGGGCTGTCCCTGTGGGGTTGGGCTTAAACCTCCAGTTGGACATCCCTTTCGCAATCCAGGACTGCTGGCTCCTAACTGCTCACTTCCCTGCCTGACTGATCACCTGTAACCACCTCTGCCTGCCTGCCTGATCGCCCCTAACTGCTCTCCCCTGCCAGCCTGATTGCCCCTGACTGCCTCTGCCTCAGTCCCCAACACCACTTCAGTCCCTGCCACCATGGCGTTGTCTGGAAGGATGTCTGAAAGACATACAGTCTATCCAGTCTCATTAGCATATTACCTTTTTATTAGTATAGATGTGTCCTATTGAAAGCTCTGGAAATTAAAAATTTGAGTTACAGAATGGATCAGCAATTGGTAGCAGCATGAGTCATCATTGTCAGCAACCAATATTGCTTAATTTATTTTTATTTTTTAATAATTCTTTATTGTTGAAAGTGTTACATATGTCCCCATCCCCCTTCAAATGGTCCCCTCCAGCCTGCCCCTACCCCCACCTCAGGCCTTCACCACCCTATTGTCTGTGTCCATGGGTTATGCATATATGCATACAAGGTCTTTGGTTGACTACTACTCACCACACACCCTCTTCTTCCCACCCCCATTCCCTCTGAGAAATGCACTCTGTTCTATGCTGCCATGTCTCTGGATTCACTTCATTCATCAGTATAATTTGTTACTTATATTCCACATAAGAGATCATGTGATACTTGCCTTTCTCTGACTAACTTATTTCATGTAGCATGATATTCTCCAGGTCCCTCCATGCTTTCTCAAAGATTAAGAGATGCTTATTTTTTAAAGCTGCATAGAATTCCATGGTGTAAATGGACCACAGCTTTTTTATACACTCTTCTACCAATGGGCACTTGGGCTGTTTTCAGATCTTAGCTGAGGTACATTGTACATTATGCTGCTATGAACAAAACAAAACAAAAACACCTACTTTGCTATACCTGTAACCTGAAACAAAGAGAATAAGAATGAAGCACACAGCATTTTTTTCAATGGATAAACTTACCATGTGTTTATCTAATCTAATAAAAGAGTAATATGCTAATTGTGTCATTCTGCTACATCCCAAGCCACGCCCATCAGCCAATCAGAGCTACTATATGCAAATTAACCCAACTAAGATGGCTGCCAGCAGCCACAGAGCTAGAGCAAACCTGGCAATGGAGGAAGCTGCCTGCCTAGGCAGGCTGTGGCCTTCGCTCAAGGCAACAAAGTTTCAATTATAGAAGATAAATAAACCCCAGATACCTGCTTCAAGCCAGCCTCTTTGGGAGCTTGGGTGGCTGGGGGCTGTGACTAACCAGGAAACAGCCATCAGCCCCTCACCCAGAATGGCCCCACCCTCATGGGGTGAGGGTCCTGCTGGGGGACTTGGCCAGCCAGAAAATGGCACTCGGCCCCTTGCCCAGGCTGCCCAGGCACCCCAGCAGGGACCCCTACCCTGAAGGGATTGTGGCCAGTCTGAAAACGGCCCTCAGCCCCTCACCCAGGCTGGCCAGGAATCCCAGCAGGGATTCCTACCCTGATCCGGGACACCCTTCAGGGCAAACTAGCCAGCCCCCACCCATGCACCAGGCCTCTATACTATATAATAAAAGGATAATATGCAAACTTACCCTAACAGCAGAACTACTGGGAATGACTGGTGACTATGACACACACTGACCACCAGGGGGCAGACGCTCAATGCAGGAGCTGCCCCTGGTGGTCAGTGCACTCCCACAGGGGAAGCTGTGCTCAACCACAAGACAGGCTGATGGCTGCCAGCACAGCAGTGGTGGTGGGAGCCTCTCCTGCCTGCCTCCTAAGCAGTGCCAAGGATTTCCAACTACAGCTTAGGCCTGCTTCCCACTGGCAAGTGGACATTCCCCGAGGGCTCCCAAACTGCCAGAGTGATGTCTGACTGCCAGCTTAGGCCTCATCCCCCAGGGAGCAGGCCTAAGCCAGCTGGTGGACATCCCCCGAGGGTTCCCAGACTGTGAGAGGGCACAAGCAGGGCTGAGGAACCTCCCTCCCCCATAGTGCACAAATTTTTGTGCACCAGCCCTCTAGTTATGTATAAATAAGTTGGATAATTTAAGAGATTTCATTTTCCTCATCTACACATGTTTTACACTTGGTTTTGTTAATCTCTCTCTATTATTTTTAATATGTTTTTATTCATTTCAGAGAGAGGACGGCAGAGGGAGAGAGAGATAGAAACTTTAATGAGAGAGAATCATCGATCTGCTGCTTCACTCCTTACTGGGAATTGAGCCCACAACCAGGGAATGTGCCAGGACCCTGGAATTAAACCATGACCCCTGGTTCTTAGGTCAGTGCTGAACCACTGAGCCAGAGAGAGCCTCTCTCTCTTTAAAAATTCAAGCTGATTTGATTCAGGGCCCAGAAATTGGAAAAGAGTTTGAGAATGTTTAAAACAGTAAAAATGTAAGTATTTAATGACAAATTCTGTTAAAATCTAACCATTACATCTTTTAACTCACGCCCAGGTTCCAGCTCCCTGTTGTTTTAAAATATTCTGTAATACAATGTTCCCAGACCAAACTCCTATCTCAGAAAATGCCTGTTTTGGGCCAGTTGACCTTGCCTCTCTTTTGTTGCTATCACTCTGACTTATTTGTATAATCTACAATATGGAAATAGTTGTTTGCATATGTATGTTGTACTAGAAAGAGGTAATAGAAGGAAGGGTCTCAGTTGGAAGCTTCTTTGTAAACTAATCTTTGTCACCCTGCACAGGGCCTGACGCATGCATAGAGTACATGCATGCATCTTATGACAACATCTGTCCCTCCCAGTCATTACTGACACTCATGTTTTCCTTTGCTTCTTTGATAGACAAACTATAACACTTGGGATTGTTTTCAGGAATAAATATACATTTTCTTTGAACTAATAATTTTATGTCTTGGGTACCTAAAAGAGAACCTAAATCCTCTAAATAAGCAAATAGTTTTTAGGGAAGGAGGTTACTATCCAGCCTTTATTGGCAGGGCCTAAACATCTATCCTGAGGGCTGGCTGCTATTCTGAGCCAAGAGCTCCATTTGTCTGTTTCCATTTAGTATCAAAGACCTTAATCTTCATAATTCTCAACCCCTCATTCGTTTTTGGATTTTTTTCTCACATTCTTGTATAAGCCAAATAAAGTAGACCCATTTCCTGTCCATTTTTAAAACATATTTTTAAAAAATACTCATGTGGGACAGAATTTTTGGACTGAAATCCAGTCTTTGTTCACTGGAATTGAAGAATGAATTCATGGACAGAAGGTGGTCTAGCAAAGGTGGAGATTTATTGAAGAACAAGTACAGACTCTCATGTGGGGAGAGAACGGACTCCCACATGGGGAGGGGGAAAGAGTCCCACTGAGTTCCTTTTCCCTATGGCTTATAAAGGCTGCAGATCCTGGTGCCTTGATATCCCCTCTGATTGGTCGCTATTCCCTTAGCCAGGTTACTATAGTAACTCCTGAGATGGAAAGTTGAGTCACACATAGGACATGTGAGGTTCTCCCCTTCCTTCCTTATAGTTTTCCTGTCCCCTTTGGGCTTTCTGCTTCTCCTTCTGAATGAAGGGCTTCCTTCTCTTTATTTTGTAAATATAGACCTTGTGCTGTTCCCAGCTCCCTCATTCTATGGAGATGTACCTGTTGCAGCTTTTCAGCTCCCTATTCTGTGGAAATATACCTTCTGCTGCTCTGCAGGCCTGTGCTTCCTCCATGATCCCCTTAATTTCTAAAATTTCCTAAGACCTTTTTCACCACCCCCCCCCAGATTCCTTTTTCACATGGATATCAAATGCTTCTGCATCTTCCCCACTAGCTAAACCAGTCTTTCTTCTTTCAATCTGTAGAGAAAAATTCTGCTCCATTGGTGTTTGCTTTTGGCTAGGTTAAGATTACCTTTCTGTATCATAGAGAATTAATAGTGACAGAGTAAAATCAAACTGACTCCCTGAAGTTCCCCGTTGCTCAACCACCCCTTTTCAAACCGGCCAATAGGTATGCAGAGGAAATGACCCAAGTCTGACTGCATCCAGCCCCCTTGCGCAATCAACCCTGACCCTTCCCTCAACCAATCACATATTACCCCACCCACTACTTCCAGACCTCCCTATAAATCCTTTGTTTTCCTGAAACTCATGGTCTCTCTCCCCCGCTCTGCCACTGCGTCAGTGAGGGCGTGCAGGACCGAGCCCGAGTTAACTCAAATAAAGGTTCTCATGTTTTTGCATCGGAGTCAGGCTCACTTGTGGTCTTTGGGGATCACGACATCTGGGCATTACTTTAGTATAGAACAATAGCTAGACATGTATGTACATCAATTACTTTATTGCAATTTTTATAAGCCAAGAAATACAGAGGAGAGAGAGATGATCTCTGCCTAGATGTTACAAGGACTGACTCCAGAGTTCCGTAGACAAATCCAGGGCAAAAAGCATTTCCTAAAAATCTGAAGCATATGTAAAAATCCAGATACACAGAAGAGCGGCTGCAATATAATATGTATCTCTCAAGCATGTGGTATAACTTTGGAAGTTAAGGGAAATATGGTTGCAGAATTGAAAAGAATTCAATTTGTTAACAAAACAAATAAACAAACAAACAAAAACAAAAAACAAACAAGCAAACATTGAAACCTGTAAAGAATTTTTGTGAGTTTATTTGAGCCAAACTGGAGACATATGCAGGGAAGCAGAACCTCAATGAATTGAGATAATGCTCCAGAGAATGGCAGGTTACATTTGTATTTACACATTGCAATCAAAGGAGGGACTTGGGTGGGTTACATGAAACTCATTGGTGATAGATTAAGGAGGTGGGATAAAACAACGTGAGGGGAGTGGAGGCAGTGGGGAGAAACCCCTGGGATTGGATAAAAAGTAAAATGATGGACACATACTTAGGTGGGTGCAGGAACAATTGACATGCTAATGAAGGAATAAGTGGGATCTGTCCTGGCACCCAGCACATTAGTGTAAGATTTAATCCAATTGAAAAGTTGATCCAATAAGTTGACCAAGACAAGCAGGGTAAAAGCAAAAGATCATGTTTATTGAAAGCTCTTGGGTGAGGTCCCACGGTTCCGGGGGAAACACAGGCCATGTGAGTCACAGACACACATGCCTGGTGAAGTTTCTTTATGCAGCTGTTGGACCAATCAGGTTTGTCTATGGTAGATTGTGGGGGATGGGGGATGATTTATGTTTAAGTGAGGAGTTTGCACAACTGCACTTTTGCCATTCTGAAAAATCCCAGACAGCCATTTATTGTTAAGGAGGGTGTTATCACAGCAGCAATTTGGTCATTCTGGTCGGTCCCAATGGCACCATTGTCAGGCAGGATGTTTTATCACAGCTGCAGTTTGGCCCTGGGTTGTTTATCCAGCTCAGTGGGGTGGGGTCCTGAAGGTCCCTATTTGCCCAGCCCCCAGAACTTACAATTAGATTGTGTCCCAGGGGCTCCAGAAAAAGGGAAGTTACAAGTCACCCAGACATTTCAAAGGTGTGTTATCATAGATGCAAAAAGACAATAGGCTCAGTTAAGGTAAAGGTTGACCTTGTCAGTGAAGATACCGGCCTACGGCCCAGGACATAACTGCCCACCATAACTGCTTTTAGTTAAAGCTTAATTTCAGACCATCCTTTGTGGTGACTTTAGGTCTCTGAGTTTGCAAGATCGCCATGCAGGTCTTCTCTGAGCTCTTCAGGTCAGCATGTGGCCCCTTCCATCCACAATTATTAGAGAGATGGTACTATTGGATATCTGTTTTAGAAAGTTAATCTTGGCATTGAGGTAGAACCTAAATTAAAAGGGATAAGGATCATCAGAAAATCTAGAAGTAATCCAAAGCAAACACCAAGTCACTTAAAAAGAAAGCATTAGATTTATAGGGTTAAGAGATTAACCTGTTTAGTTTCTTTAATCCTGGAAAAATGAGAACATTTAAAAGGTTACCTATGGGGAGGACGAGTAAGCACTCTGCGCTATAATGGAGATGTCAAGTATTTGGTTATGGAATACTCAGTTATGTGCAGATAACTGAGACTTCTCCAGTTGTATGTGTACAGTAAAAGGATTACACAATTACACAGCCTATGTAAGCATCTCTGATGGGCTCTGTGCCACGCTATAGGAAAGGATATATATGAAGACTAGAAAATAAGAAAAACCCCCAATTTTCAGAGGTTGGGGACTAACTCATATACATATAAAACAAGTTTCAAGTAAGTTCTAAATTAAAGATTTTAGTCGTTTGGACGTCAGAAACAAGTTAGATCCATGTCTTCATGAAAGATGCCAGAGGTTTAGAGTTTGGAGGTCTGAAGGTATAGGATTCAAATCCAGGAGGATCATAGGAGTGAAAGCAAAGAGAAAGGATGGAGCCTACCTCATTTATGGACTAAAAGACTGAGAGCCACATAAATGGTCTGAAATCAACAAAGCATATTCCAGTAAATAAGGTAACGTTTGCATAAGTACAATGGGGGCAGATTACAGATGGCCACAGCACTGAAACAGAAGAGGTCAGATGACATGGGGGAATGGTACACTGAGGGTGTTGCAGGAAGATTGGTCTGGGGGAGCTGTGCTTGACGGATTCACAGAAAGCCAAGCGTAATCTCCAAAAGCAGTTACAGATCACCCAATTGTCTTGGCAACACCAGACCTCTTAACCCTTTCCTTTTACACTCTTCTTGAGTCTAGATACTGAAGTATGGTAGCAATCATCTCAGGTAGAAACTGCAGTTTAACTTTGACCCTGCTATTTTGGCTTCTGTACTTATTTGCTTGCTAAAACAATAGAAAAGTTACTTTGATTTTCTGAACTTATGTATGCTATCCCAATCAATGCAATACTCCATCGTTGGAGGTTTGAATATCCCATTGATTGTGATCTTACTGATTATCAAAGCACAGTCTTCTGTACCTGGAAACCAGGACAACACAATTACCCTAAATTGCCTCAGTGACTACAGATAACGCGTTCCAGTTGACTCAGTGGTCCCAAGACAGGGATAGCACATTTATTCTATATTGCCTCAGTGGCTCCAGACAACGTGTTTCCGTTGACTCAGTGATCCAAAGAACCAAATTAATCTTTATAGATAACTAACTTGCTCAATTTCACTTCTGTAACCAGTTTGTGTAAACCAGGTTCCTCATTCCAAACCCAAAGATGTAAATGATACCTTTGTAATATTTTTCTATATAAGCCTAATGTTGCCACCATTTTGAAATTGGGAGATTTGGAGCCATAACTCCCTCTCAGTTGTGGGCTTATTAAATGACTCATTAACTTGGTACTCGCAGGGTACATTACAACAATACAACTTTTGCTTGCTGTTATAACTTTGTTAAAGGAACACTTTGATTCATTGCTCATAGCGGGAATGCAGCAGACATTCCACCTCTGTGGTGAATGTGAGTTTTATGCCACTACATGTAAAGACCCTGCTACTACATGTAAAAATCTTGCTAGTGGTTTCTCCTGATTCAACTTGAAATGTTTTACTTTCTTGTTTGTTTTTTGCTAAACCAGTTCTGAGCATCTTGTAAGCACACAATACATATCTTCTGAAAAATCTAATCTAATAAAAGAGTACTATCTAATCTAATAAGAGTAATATGTAAATTGGTGTCATTCCACTATACCTAAGCCACACCCACCAGCCAATCAGAGTGACTATATGCAAATTAAACCAGCCAAGATGGCAGCCGGCAGCCACAGAGATGGAACAAGCAGGAATCTTGCCCAGGTGACAGAGGAAGCTAAGGTTCCCGCCTGCCTTGGCCGGCTGTGACCTCCACTCAAGGCAACAAAGTTTTAATTATAGAAGATAAATAAACCCCAGATACCTGCTTCCAGACTGCTTGAGCTCAAGGAAGCGCTGGGAGCCTGGGTTGTCAGGGGCAACCAGACCTGGGCTCTGGTTAAAGCAACAAAGTTTCAATTATAGAATATAAACAAATCCTACATACTTGCTTCCAGCCAGCCAGCCTCACTGAAAACAGCCATCAGCCACTCACCCATGCTGGCCAGGCACCCAAGGGGGGGACTTCCATCTTGAAGGGGCTGTAGCAGCCTGCAAACAGCCATCAGCCACTCACCCAGGCTGGCCAGGCACCCAAGGGGGGGACTTCCATCTTGAAGGGGCTGTAGCAGCCTGCAAACAGCCATCAGCCACTCACCCATGCTGGCCAGGCACCCAAGGGGGGGACTTCCATCTTGAAGGGGCTGTAGCAGCCTGCAAACAGCCATCAGCCACTCACCCAGGCTGGCCAGGCACCCTAGCAGGTCACCTACCCTGATACAGGACACCCTTCAGGGCAAACCAGCTGGCCCCCACCCATGCACAAGGCCTCTATCCTATATAATAAAAGAATAATATGCCAATTGACCCTAACAGGAGAATGACTGGGAATGACTGGTGACTATAACACACACTGACCACCAGGGGCCAGACGCTCAATGCAAGAGCTGCCCCTGGTGGTCAGTACACTCCTTCAGGGGGAGCTCTGCTCAGTCACAAGCCAGGATGATGGCTGCCAGTACAGCAGTGGTGGTGGGAGCCTCTCCTGCCTCCTCAGCAGCACTAAGGATATCTGACTACAGCTTAGGCCTGCTCCCTGCTGGTAAGTGGACATCTCTCGAGGGCTCCCAGGCTGCCAGAGGGATGTCTAACTGCCAGCTTTGGCCTGATGCCCCAGGGAGCGGGCCTAAGTCAGCAGCTGGACATCTCCCAAGGGGTCACAGACTGTGAGAGGGCACAGGCCAGGCTGAGGGACCCCCCAAGTGCACAAATTTTTGTGCACCGGGCCTCTAGTAAACAGGAATCTATGAATAATTACAGAAACCTTATCATTGAAGCTGAAACTTCTGTTTTTTAGTTGTTTTTTTGTTTGGTTAGTTGTATCTGTTGTTGTTATTTGTTTATTGTTTATTGTTTTGTCTTCCCCCTGGGGCATTTAGATAAATCTGCAGACATATGTAGTAAACTCTGCTATCCTACTATTCTAATGCATATTGTAACTATAAACAACTAGTTTCAACATCCACACAGGAAAATGCAGGCCTGTCTTTTAGTTCTACCTTTGTAATACTTGGCTTTTATCTAACAGTTTTTCAAGCTTCATTTAGTTGGTACTAAAGAGCCCACTGTTGCTATACTAGGTATAGAAATAGTAACCAGGCACACTAGATTTGTTGAGTAAATATGCACAGCAAAAAGAAGCAACTTGTTAGTTCTGATCCTAATTTGAGGCCTGGAAAACAAAATACTATATGAACTTCTGGTTTTAAAAATTGATTCAGTTCTGAAAATCCTGGCTTTGTGGCAATGCCATGACTGGCTGCTGGGTGAGGTGGCGGGGCTGGGGGGAGTTGACAACCAGTTCTAATAATACTATGTTCATGTGTATCAAACCTGTGAATTTAGGAACAAATTTAAGGAGGCAACTACTGCCAATTATACCCCAAAGGCTTAAAACTATATGTGGTAAACATCAACAAAGCTCTGAAGAGTAAAGAACTGAGAAACTGCCATTTAAATGGAAAACATTGTATTTCAGAAGTAGCAAACTGGCAGCAGGTGGTCTGAATCTAGCTTAGATGTGTGTTGTTTCTTTGGCCCTAGTGTTTTAAAAATAGCATAAACTTGCCTGACTTTATGTAGGGCATGCATTCTCTGCCTCTCCTCTCTTCCCTCTGCTCCGCTGCCTCATACTCATCACACTCAGTTGATTTATGCATCTGATGTTATTTGATTTTGTAACACCTTACATAATGTTTTGAATTTTTTTATAGCAGAATAGTATTGTAATAGTAATACTTTGGAGGAAAAAGGCTTGAGATGAAATTTAAATTAAGTGACATATTAACTGTGCCATGGCACCTCCCTGAACTTCATTGTTTTCATCTTTAAAAGAGGATACTAAAAATAATACTAGCTGCTACGTTTATCTCGTAGGCCAAACACAGGCTAAATGTGGCAAGATGAAGAGGATTATTATTTTTTTTTCTACCCTAAGTGCTATAGAAGAACTTTGCTTGTTGAATTCTTTAACTTTACATACATCTCACAATTATAACTTATGTTAGGAACCCTATGCCTGGATCCTTTGAAGTTTCTGCTCTGTATGTATACAGTGTCTCCTCCAAAGTGCATATGCACTTTGAATAATTATAAAGTCAGTGTTTACTAGCATACAAATCATTTTCAAAATTCAAAGGAATCTAAAGAAATGAATATTATCTAATCTAATAAAAGAGTAACATGGAAATTAACCATTTCTCCATGACATTTAAGCCACGCCCATCAACCAAGCCATGCCCACCAGTCAATCAGAGCAGCTGTATGCAAATTAACCTAGCCAAGATGGAGGCTGGTGCAGCACAGGCAGCGGCAGCCAGCTGTGCTCAGGCTGAGTAGGAGGCGGAGTCAGCAATCTGAAGGAGCAGGCGACCAGCATGGCCGGCTGGGCTCAGGCTGAGGAGTGGGCGGAGCCAGCCATTGGGACCCTGGAGGCGGCCACCAGCTGCCTCACCCAGCCCCTCACCCAGGCTCACCAGTCACCCCAGTAGGGACCCAAACTCTTACTGGGCTTTGGGCAGTCTGAAAACAGCCCATATCCAGGCTGGCCCCATGGGGTGAGGGTTCCCACTGGGGGGATTGGCCAGCCTGCAAACAGCCATCAGCCTCTCACCCAGGCTGGCCAGGCATGCCAGCAGGTGGACATCCCCCGAGGGGTCCCAGACTGCCAGAGGGCACAGGCTGGGCTGAGAGACCCCCCACCCAGTGCACAAATTTTTGTGCACCGGGCCCCTAGTATATATATATATTACAATACCCATTTTATAATACCTATTTATGACTGTTCTGGTTCAGGTACTGCTGATAAGGAGAAGCCATGGTATTGCAAACATCAAGAATCATTTTGTTTAGTATTTGTGTGTCCTCAATTCATTTTTATACTATAAACTGTATCTTTTATATATCCTCATGAAAAAAAAGTCTAGTGGCACTTTAGGATAAATTTTCTTTTTTGGGGAATATATATATATATATATATATATATATATATATATATATATATATATATATATGTAATCAGTAGATATCACACTTGACTGCACAATGTAATTAATGGTGGAGCTTTTAACAATACTGATGACTGAATCACATCCCCGATGATTCTAAGTTAATTGACCTGGTTGTGAGCTGGGCTTTGTAGTTCAAGTTGTGTTCTTATTTTTTATACTCTCCAGCTCATTCCAATGAATAGTCAAAGCTCAGGAACCATGGCTTGCAATAATTCAATAGAAACATCAATGAATTGTAAAATTTAACGAACATTGATTTAGTTACCTTCCAACTCTTTTGTAATAGTTGGATAGAACAGATATTGCTGATTAGCTTTTCTATCTTTTAATTCAATTATTTACAAAATATGGGAGTATTTGTAGCATCTGGTATGATAACTGATTAATACCCCACCCCACCCCAGCAAGATGTCCTGATCCCCACAATTTGTGAATGTTGTTTTACATGGTAAAAGGATTTTGTAGGTGTGATTGAGTTTAAAATCCTGAAATGAGGATAGTAGCCTAGGTTGTCCAGGTGCCCTAATGTAATTACAAGGGTCCTTATAATAAGGGGTGGTAGAGTTCCACTCAGAAAAGATGTAAGGACTGAAGCAATAGTTAGAGAGGATAGAAGAGGTCAATGCTAGAAGTATTTCTGGCTTTGAAGATGAAGAAAGGGCCATAAGCCATGGAGTATGGCTTGATTCTAGGAGTTGGAAAAGTTAATAAAATGGATTCCCTGAAGCAACTCTACCAAAACTTTGATTTTAGCCTTTTAAGACTCAATTTCAGACTTTTGACTTCTAAAACTAAAAGATAACAAATTCATGTTGTTTTAAGTCACTACATGTGTGGTAATCTATATATATATAAAAGCCTAATATGCAAATTGTCCCGAGAGTTTGCCCGGGAAACTGTGAGTTCAATTGTTCACTATTATGTGTGCTGACCACAAGTGGGCAGTATGGAATGAAGGAAAGCCCTGGCTGGCAGCTGGCAGCTGGAGAAGGAAGACCCCAGCTGGCAGCTCAAAGGCCCCAATGGGCCCTGATCTCCAGCCAGGCCTAGGGACCCTGCCCATACACGAATTTCATGCACCGAGCCTCTAGTTTATTATAATGGCATAAGAAATTAATAAACCTGGAAATTTACTAAGAATGCAAATTATCAAGGCTTCTTCCAGCCCTATGGTCTCACAAACTCTAGGGGGTGGGACTAGCAATTCATGCTTCCATGAACTCTCCAGATGATTCCAATGCACAATGAATTTTGAGAAATACTGCATTAGATTATGGTGTTTAATCAGCTTCTTTATTCCTAAAATTTATGGTTCAATGTCTTTGAAGTGGGAGAGTATATACATCCTGATTGCAGAAACTTTTATATCATGAAATAGATTACAAATTATCCTATGAAGAAGGCATTTAAAGTGAAGACAGTGAGTGGGAAGATTCTCAATGTCTAGCACGATTGCTGAGCTTGTACAAATGTATATTTTAAGAGAGTTCTGATCTTTAGTACAGAAGTTACAGACTTAACATATTTTCATTTGGTGAGCACACCGTGCTAATGTTACTAAACATCCAATCTCACTATAGGGGCTCTGAGGAAGAGGTGAAGTCAATGGAAGAGTCAAATCATGTCTTCTTTTCAGTTGCAGTACTATTCTCACAAGCAATTTATTTTGAACCTGAAGCAGAACAGCTAGCATGCATTCACATACTTTAAATGTCCATGCACTGTTTGGGGAAGCAGATTTACATTTTAACACAATTTTTGTAATTTCAAAAGACTTGATTGACTACCACCCAGTCAGTGAAAACCATATGCAAACAGTAAGCCTGGAAAATTCTCTGCTGCTTAGTATCTCATATTGAAAACGTGGAGTGGCTCACATCTGTTCCCTTGGATCTGTTTAATCCCACTGTGTCTGTTTAAACTGTTGGCAAGTATGCGCGTAGTTTTGAAGAGGAGGCCCCTCTCTGTGGCAACACCCTAAAGACTACTGATTCATACCCCCAAGGTTTCTAGGTATTGAAAGCTAAAAGTCTCCACTTTGGCAATGACTGGTGACTAGCTTAGCTACTATAACACTACCAATCCAGAAGCCCTTGAACCTCTCTGTATTTAAACCTTTCATGTGACCCAACTGGGTGCTCTACATTTGTCACTGGAACCTAAGAACAATCTTCTAAAAACATTGAAGTCACTTCTTCTGTTATTATAGCACAATTGGTAACTTCTTTGTCAAACTTCTTAACTGCATTTATCATACTTTTAAAAATATGGTATGAGGATCTAAAATTCAAGAAAGTGTAATAACCAGTTGAAAAATGCTCACCAGACGAGTAATCATACACTCTGTGTCACCTGACGTGCAGTGTACAAGCTGATGAATGAGTCAGGGTTTAAATGGTGATTATCATTCATCATTATAACAGACTAATTAATTCATACATTCTTGGTAAGTCAATTTTCTATAAAAAGGTTAATATTAAAAGTGGAAAAGAAAAAAAAAACAGTCCCAATGTGATAAAAAATGTAAGAATTAAAATCTTTCCTACCACATATCTCTTCTAATTATCCAGTAGTTTTATATTACAATATTTCTTAATACAGAACTATATTTTCTCAGTATTTTGAAAGAAGAAAAAGTACAATTCCTTTTATTACTTGTTCCCTCACACTTCTCCATATGAGCCAGAATAAATATAAAAATCAAACTAAGATAATATATCAATGCTCTGAATTAATATAATCCTAAATACACTGAGATGGTTTTAAACAGTGATTCTTATTAGTAAATGTCAAAGTTTTACAGTGCAAGTTGTTTACTGGACTAAATCTTGCATTCCACACTCTAGCAGCTTACACCTAATTCTGATTTATGCGGATAAAAATGTCAAATTAAGGTCAACACAAGCATGATTAAGTCTTTTTTAGTTTGAAGTACATTTTAATTATACTTTATAATCCATAATGTGTTATAAAAGGAAATGCAACAATAAGCAAATTCAAAAGAAAAAAATGTTTTAAAAGCTGCTAAAATACAACAACTGCTAAAAAATTAATGATGTAACTTTTGACATTTATTTCTAAAATCAATTTGAACGTTCATGTAAAATTGTTCCTCAATTATATTCAGGGAAATAGAAAAATATTTTTAAATTGTTACTCTTGATTATATCCAGAGAAATAGGACAAATATTCAATTTGCATAACTTTTGCTCCCAATTTGGAACATGAACTACAAAATCCCATGATTAACCTTTTTTACTTTTTGTTTTCCTGAGGATAGTCAAAATAAAAATGGACTACTATAAATGTCAAATGAAATAGAAACAAAATGAGTCAAAACCTTTAACTACAGAGTCAGAATATGGGATTCTACTTACATTTGCATCTGATTTTCTAGAAAAAAATTCAGTCATAAATTTTATATTTCCTGTTACATTGCATCTGAGTTTGAAGAAGAAAAATCACATTGATTTTATAAAAGTATTAAGATAGAAATAAAATCAAATCATGTATAGATACAAATATCCATCATATGTATTCTATATTAGGAATTCAAATAGCATAATGATTACTCCATAAATTTTCAATCTTGCTTTATTTGCAATAATCTTCTATAATAAAAGCAAAACATGCAAATGTGACCATCACCACCAGCCAATCAGAGTGGCTATATGCAAATTAACCCAGCCAAGATGGAGGCCAACAGCCAATCAGAGCAGCTGTATGCAAATTAACCCAGCCAAGATGGAGGCCAACAGCCACGGAACTTGAGCAAACCTAAGGGTTCTGTTGCAACTGCCT